>VTFQ01000410.1:0-25012 GCA_036281575.1 Ancherythroculter nigrocauda | reverse complement strand
GGCCCTTAGAAGCCTTTCTCTCTCAGACACAGACACTCATTTTCTTCCACTTTTTTTTCTGTGCGCTACTCCTCCCGCAGTTTTTGTCCTAGACCCATGAATGAGGTGTCAAATCGACCGGCTCATTGAGGAGAGGTGTGCTATGACTTTTATAAGCGATCGGGTGTACGATGTTCGTCCGGCGGGCGAAAAAGTAGCGAAAAAAATCCCATAGACTTTGCATTGGGACAAACTTTGACGAGTAATAGCTCCTAACGAGAATTTCATAGAAACATGTGGGTTACCAGGTTTGAAGAGCCTGATAGGCTCTCTCAGACCATACCTCAAAATGGGGTGTAAGTTGTACCCCTGGGGCGCAAGAGCTGCCCAAAGTTGCCCCATAGACATACTATGGTGAAGCCGTGCCCATGAACCAGGAAGTACTGTGTTTTTCCTACTATGGGAAATTACATAGGGATTTTGTATTGAACATAACTCTGGATTACATTGACATAGAGACAAGGGGGTGGGCTCATTTCACTCAGGCGACCAATCAGTCTCCGAGGATCATTGTAAATCTATCAAACCACGCCCTAGCAACCATATAGAGCACCATAGCAACAAGTTCCATAGACTTCCATTGAAAAAGATCAAATGAATATCTTTGGATAGAAGTGTCGTACAAACAAGAGGGTGGGCTCATTTGACTCGAGGCAGCAAACCGCCAATCACAAATCACCTTAAAGACATCATAGCCACGCCTTAGCAACCATTTAGAGCACCCTAGCAACCCAAAGCATAGGCAGATATCTTCAAAACTGAATATCATAGAGGCATGGGGGTTGGTTAATATCACTCATACTGGCAAGCAGCCTTTGGTTTATCATTACTGGCAGCTGCCAAGCCACTCCCTAGCAACCAAACAGAGTACCCTAGCAACCGTTTTGCAAGATCTATATCTCTGCATCAGAACATCGTAAAGACATGGGTGTTGGTTTATATTGTCAAGCAGCCTTTGGAGTATCATCATTGGTAGCTGCCAAGCCACTCCCTAGCAACCAAACAGAGTACCCTAGCAACCGTTTAGCAAGATCTATATCTCTGCATCAGAGCATCATAGAGACATGGGGGTTGGCTCTTTTGACTCATGCTAGCAAACTGGACTACCAACATGCTACACATGCTAGCGGTGAATAGCTACATGCTAATAGTGATTAGCTAAATGCTAAAGTGGGCTAAGAACTCTATAGGAACTTCATAGTAACTATCTGTGACAACTACCAACCACCTAGTAACACCCTAGCAACCACTCAGGTTACCATAGCAACCGCCTATCAACCACCCAGAACACCCTAGCAACCGTCTAGCAACACCATAGTGACCACCCCAGGTACCTTAGCAACTGCCTAGCAACACCCTAGCAACCACCCGGGTTACCATAGCAACCGCCTAGCAACCATCCAGAACACCCTAGCAACCGCCTAGCAACACCGTAGTGACCACCCCAGGTACCTTAGCAACTGCTTAGCAACTGCCTAGCAACACCCTAGCAACCACCCAGGTTACCATAGCAACCGCCTAGCAACCACCCAGAACACCCTAGCAACCGCCTATCAACACCTTATCAACCACCCCAAGTACCTTAGCAACTGCCTAGCAACACCCTAGCAACCACCCAGGTTACATAGCAATCGCCTAGCAACCACCCAGAACACCCTAGCAACCGTTTATCAACACCTTAGCAACCACCCCAAGTACCTTAGCAACTGCCTAGCAACACCCTAGCAACCACCCAGGTTACAATAGCAACCGCCTAGCAACCACCCCAAGTACCTTAGCAACCGCCTAGCAACTGAGTGGCGATTTTGCCACTGCAAGCACCATTCACATTTTCTTCAGGAAATGTACATTCTAGTATTGTAATTACTATTCACCTGAACAAAACTTTGGCGCGTAACTCGTCCCGCACCGTTTGTTGTAGACCCACGAATGAGGTGTCAAATCGACCGGCTTATTGAGGAGAGGTGTGCTATGACTTTTCTAAGCGATCGGGTGTACAATGTTCGCACAGCGTATGAAAAAACGGCTGAAAAATCTCCCATAGACTTAACATTGAGTCAAAATCTGTGAGATCATATCTTTGGATCAGAAGGTCATAGAGACTTGGGGCTGGGCTCTTTTGATTCGGCCAGCCAATAAGTAGTGACACAGC
This sequence comes from Ancherythroculter nigrocauda, assembly GCA_036281575.1. Classification (NCBI taxonomy): domain Eukaryota; kingdom Metazoa; phylum Chordata; class Actinopteri; order Cypriniformes; family Xenocyprididae; genus Ancherythroculter; species Ancherythroculter nigrocauda. The sequence continues at coordinate 22,821 of VTFQ01000410.1, read as the reverse complement.
AACTTCATAGCCACGCCCTAGCAACCAATTACAGCACCCTAGCAACCGGTGCCGAATTTTTCCACTGCAAGCACCATTCACATTTTCTTCAGGAAATGTACATTCTAGTATTGTAATTACTATTCACCTAGACAAAACTTTGGCGCGTAACTCGTCCCACACCATTTGTCGTAGACCCACGAATGAGGTGTCAAATCGACCGGCTTATTGAGGAGAGGTGTGCTATGACTTTTATAAGCGATCGGGTGTACGATGTTCGCACAGCGGACGAAAAATCGTCTGAAAAATGTCCCATAGACTTAACATGGGGACCAAATCTGTGAGATCATATCTTTGGATCAGAAGGTCGTAGAGACTTGGGGCTGGGCTCTTTTGACTCGGCCTATCAAGCAACCAATAAGTAGTGACTTTATAGCCATGCCCTAGTAACCGATTACAGCACCCTAGCAACTGGGTTCCGAATTTTGCCACTGCAAGCACCATTCACATTTTCTTCAGGAAATGTACATTCTAGTATTGTAATTACTATTCACCTGAACAAAACTTTGGCGCGTAACTCGTCCCGCACCGTTTGTCATAGACCCACGAATGAGGTGTCAAATCGACCAGCTTATTGAGGAGAGGTGTGCTATGACTTTTCTAAGCGATCGGGTGTACGATGTTCGCACAGCATACGAAAAATCAGCTGAAAAAACTCCCATAGACTTAACATGGGGGTCAAATCTGTGAGATCATATCTTTGGTTTTGAAGGTCATAGAGACTTGGGGCTGGGCTCGTTTGACTCGGATATCCAAAAGGTAGTGACACAGCAAGTTCATAGCCACGCCCTAGCAACCAATTACAGCACCCTAGCAACCGGGGCCGAATTTTGCCACTGCAAGCACCATTCACATTTTCTTCAGGAAATGTACATTCTAGTATTGTAATTACTATTCACCTGAACAAAACTTTGGCGCGTAACTCATCCCGCACCGTTTGTCGTAGACCCACGATTGAGGTGTCAAATCAACCGGCTTATTGAGAAGAGGTGTGCTATGACTTTTCTAAGCGATTGGGTGTACGATTTTCGCTCAGCATACGAAAAAACGGCTGAGAAAACTCCCATAGACTTAACATGGGGGCCAAATCTGTGAGATTATATCTTTGGTTTAGAAGGTCATAGAGACTTGGGGCTGGGCTCTTTGATTCAGCCTGCCAATAAGTAGTGACACAGCATCTTCATAGCCACGCCCTAGCAACCAATTACAGCACCCTAGCAACCGGTGCCGAATTTTGCCACTGCAAGCACCATTCACATTTTCTTCAGGAAATGTACATTCTAGTATTGTAATTACTATTCACCTGAACAAAATTTTGGCGCGTAACTCGTTCCGCACCGTTTGTCGTAGACCCACAAGTGAGGTGTCAAATCGACCGGCTTATTGAGGAGAGGTGTGCTATGACTTTTCTAAGCGATCGGGTGTACGATGTTCGCACAGCGTACGAAAAAACGGCTGAAAAAACTCCCATAGACTTAACATGGGGGCCAAATCTGTGAGATCATATCTTTGGTTTAGAGGGTCATAGAGACTTGGGGCTGGGTTCTTTTGACTCGGCCTATCAAGTCGCCAATAAGTAGTGACTTCATGGCCACACCCTAGCAACCAATTACAGCACCCTAGCAACCGAATGGCAAATTTTGCCACTGCAAGCACCATTCACATTTTCTTCAGGAAATGTACATTCTAGTATTGTAATTACTATTCACCTGAACAAAACTTTGGCGTGTAACTCGTCCCGCACCGTTTGTTGTAGACCCACGAATGAGGTGTCAAATCGACCGGCTTATTGAGGAGAGGTGTGCTATGACTTTTCTAAGCGATCGGGTGTACGATGTTCGCACAGCGTACGAAAAAAACGGCTGAAAAAACTCCCATAGACTTAACATTGGGTCAAAATCTGTGAGATCATATCTTTGGATCAGAAGGTCATAGAGACTTGGGGCTGGGCTCTTTTGACTCAGCCTATCAAGCCGCCAATAAGTAGTGACTTCATGGCCACGCCCTAGCAACCAATTACAGCACCCTAGCAACCGAGTGGCGAATTTTGCCACTGCAAGCACCATTCACATTTTCTTCAGGAAATGTACATTCTAGTTATTATTATTATTCCACACAAAAGTTTGGCGCGCTACTCCTCCCGCAGTTTTTGTCCTAGACTCATGAATGAGGTGTCAAATCGACCGGCTCATTGAGGAGAGGTGTGCTATGACTTTTATAAGCGATCGGACCAACGATGTTCGCACAGCGGACGAAAAAGCGGCCAAAAAAGTCCCATTGACTTACATTGAAAAATTCAAATTCACGAACATTCCGTCTCTCTCAACTGTCACTTTCTCACACACACTCACACACGCAGGCCCTTAGAAGCCTTTGTCTCTCAGACACAGACACTCATTTTCTTCCACTTTTATTTCTGCGCGCTATTTCTCCCGCAGCGTTTGTCCTAGACCCATGAATGAGGTGTCAAATCGACCGGCTTATTGAGGAGAGGTGTGCTATTTTTTTTTTAAGCGATCGGACCAACGATGTTCGCACAGGGGGCGAAAAAGCGGCCAAAAAAGTCCCATTGACTTTCAATGGCGGAATCTTCAGAAATTTGAATTTCAACTGTCACTTTCTCACACACACTCACACACGCAGGCCCTTAGAAGCCTTTCTCTCTCAGACACAGACACTCATTTTCTTCCACTTTTTTTTCTGCGCGCTACTCCTCCCGCAGTTTTTGTCCTAGACCCATGAATGAGGTGTCAAATCGACCGGCTCATTGAGGAGAGGTGTGCTATGACTTTTATAAGCGATCGGGTGTACGATGTTCGTCCGGCGGGCGAAAAAGTAGCGAAAAAAATCCCATAGACTTTGCATTGGGACAAACTTTGACGAGTAATAGCTCCTAACGAGAATTTCATAGAAACATGTGGGTTACCAGGTTTGAAGAGCCTGATAGGCTCTCTCAGACCATACCTCAAAATGGGGTGTAAGTTGTACCCCTGGGGCGCAAGAGCTGCCCAAAGTTGCCCCATAGACATACTATGGTGAAGCCGTGCCCATGAACCAGGAAGTACTGTGTTTTTCCTACTATGGGAAATTACATAGGGATTTTGTATTGAACATAACTCTGGATCACAATGTCATAGAGACAAGGGGGTGGGCTCATATTACTCAGGCAACCAATCAGTCTCTCAGGATCATTGTGAAGCTATCAAGCCACGCCCTAGCAACCATATAGAGCACCATAGCAACAAGTTCCATAGACTTCCATTGAAAAAGATCAAATGAATATCTTTGGATAGGAGTGTCATAGAAACATGAGGGTGGGCTCATTTGACTCGGGGCAGCAAACGGCCAATCACGAATCACCTTCAAGACATCATAGCCACGCCCTAGCAACCATTCAGAGCACCCTAGCAACCCAAAGCATAGAGGGGATATCTTCAAATCTGAACATCATAGAGGAATGGGGGTTGGTTTATAGCATTCATACTGGCAAGCAGCCTTTGGTTTATCATTACTGGCAGCTGCCAAGCCACTCCCTAGCAACCAAACAGAGTACCCTAGCAACCGTTTAGCAAGATCTATATCTCTGCATCAGAACATCGTAAAGACATGGGGGTTGGTTTATATTGTCAAGCAGCCTTTGGAGTATCATCATTGGTAGCTACCAGGCCACTCCCTAGCAACCAACCAGATTACCCTAGCAACCGTTTTTCAAGATCCATATCTCTGCATCAGAACATCATAAAGACATGGGGGTTGGTTTATATTGTCAAGCAGCCTTTGGAGTATCATCATTGGCAACTGCCAAGCCACTCCCTAGCAACCAAACAGAGAACCCTAGCAACCATTTAGCGATGCCTATATCTCTGCATCAGAACATCGTAGAGACATGGGGGTTGGCTTTTTTGACTCATGCTAGCAAACTGTACTTGCAACATGCTACACATGCTAGCAGTTAATAGCTACATGCTAATAGTGATTAGCTAAGTGCTAAAGTGGGCTGAGAACATGCTAAGAACTCTATAGAAACTCCATAGTAACTATCTGTGCCAACTACCAACCACCTAGTAACACCATAGCAACCACCCTGGTTACCATAGCAACCGCCCAGAACACCCTAGCAACCGCCTAGCAACACAGTAGTGACCACTCCAGGTACCTTAACAACTGCCTAGCAACACCTTAGCAACCACCCCAAGTACCTTAGCAACCGCCTAGCAACACCTTAGCAACCACCCCAAGTACCTTAGCAACCGCCTAGCAACCGAGTGGCGATTTTGCCACTGCATGCACCATTGACATTTTCTTCAGGAAATGTACATTCTAGTATTGTAATTACTATTCACCTGAACAAAACTTTGTCGCGTAACTCGTCCTGCACAGTTTGTCGTAGACCCACGAATGAGGTGTCAAATCGACCGGCTTATTGAGGAGAGGTGTGCTATGACTTTTCTAAGCGATCGGGTATATGATGTTCGCACAGCGTATGAAAAAACGGCTGAAAAAACTCCAATAGACTTAACATGGGGGCCAAATCTGTGAGATCATATCTTTTGATCAGAAGGTCATAGAGACTTGGGGCTGGGCTCTTTTGATTCGGCCAGCCAATAAGTAGTGACACAGCAACTTCATAGCCACGCCCTAGCAACCAATTACAGCACCCTAGCAACCAATTACAGCACCCTAGCAACCGGTGCCGAATTTTGCCACTGCAAGCACCATTCACATTTTCTTCAGGAAATGTACATTCTAGTTAATGGTGCTTGCCAAAGGCAAAGCTCCATTCTTATTCTTCTGCATACTTATTATTATAATTATTATTATTCTTCCACACGTTTCGTCTGCGCGTAACTAGTCCCGCACCGTTTGTCGTAGACCCACAAATGAGGTGTCAAATCGACCGGCTTATTGAGGAGTGGTGTGCTATGACTTTTATAAGCGATCGGGTGTACGATGTTCGTCCAGCGGGCGAAAAAGTAGCGAAAAAAATCCCATAGACTTTGCATTGCGACAAATTTTGACGAGTCATAGCTCCTAACGAGGATTTCGTAGAAACATGTAATTTACCACGTTTGAAGAGGCTGACAGCCTCTGTCAGACCATATCTCAAAATAGGGTCTAAGTTGTACCCCTGGGGCACAGGAGCTGCCCAAAGTTGCCCCATAGACATACTATGGTGAAGCCGTGCCCATGAAACAGTGTGTTTTTCCTACTATGGGAAATTACATAGGGATTTTGTATTGAACATAACTCTGGATCACAATGACATAGAGACAAGGGGGTGGGCTCATTTCACTCAGGTGACCAATCAGTCTCCCAGGATCATTGTGAAGCTATCAAGCCATGCCCTAGCAACCATATAGAGCACCATAGCAACAAGTTCCATAGACTTCCATTGAAAAAGATCAAAGGAATATCTTTGGATAGAAGTGTCATAGAAACATGAGGGTGGGCTCATTTGACTCGGGGCAGCAAACGGCCAATCACGAATCACCTTCAAGACCTCCTAGCCACGACCTAGCAACCATTAAGAGCACCCTAGCAACCCAAAGCCAAGAGGGATATCTTCAAATCTGAATATCATGCAAGCATGGGGGTTGGTTTAAATCATTCATACTGGCAAGCAGCCTTTGGTGTATCATCATTGGCAGCTGCCAAGCCACTCCCTAGCAACCAAACAGAGTACCCTAGCAACCGTTTTGAAACACCTATATTTCTGCATCAGAACATTATAGAGACATGGCGGTTGGCTCTTTTGACTCATGCTAGCAAACTGGACTTCCACCATGCTACACATGCTAGCAGTGAATAGCTACATGCTAATAGTGATTAGCTTAAGGTTTAAACATGACACAAACTAGTAAAAATGTGTTAGAATAATGCTAGTGGCATGTTAATTGTGTTAGCATGATGCTAGTAGCATGCTAATCATGTTAGCATCATGTTAGCAAACATGCTAATCATGTTAGCATCTTGTTAAATACATGCTAACAACATGGTAATCATGCTAGCATCATGCTAGCATTATGCTAATGATGTTAGCATGTTGCTAGCATTATGCTAACATGATTAGCATCTTGTTAAAATCATGCTAGCAACATGGTAATCATGCTAGCATTATGCTAATCATGTTAGCATGTTTGCTAGCATTATGCTAACATGATTAGCATCTTGTTTAAAACATGCTAACAGCATGCTAAGGGTGTTAGCATCATGCTAGCAATATGCTAATCATGTTAGCATGTTGGTAGCATTATGCTAACATGACTAGCATTTTGTTTAAAACATGCTAGCAGCATGCTTAGGGTGTTAGCATCATGCTAGCAACATGCTAATCATGTTAGCAATTTGCTAAAAACATCCTAGCAGGACGGTAATTATGTTAGCATCATGCTAATCAAGAGTGCCGAGTTTTGCCACTGCAAGCACCATTCACATTTTCTTCAGGAAATGTACATTCTAGTATTGTAATTACTATTCACCTAGACAAAACTTTGGCGCGTAACTCGTCCCGCACCGTTTGTCGTAGACCCACGAATGAGGTGTCAAATCGACCGGCTTATTGAGGAGAGGTGTGCTATGACTTTTCTAAGCGATCGGGTGTACGATGTTCGCACAGCGTACGAAAAAACGGCTGAAAAATCTCCCATAGACTTAACATTGAGTCAAAATCTGTGAGATCATATCTTTGGATCAGAAGGTCGTAGAGACTTGGGGCTGGGCTCGTTTGACTCGGCCATCCAATGAGTAGTGACACAGCAGCTTCATAGCCACGCCCTAGCAATCAATTACAGCACCCTAGCAACCGGGTGCCGAATTTTGCCACTGCAAGCACCATTCACATTTTCTTCAGGAAATGTACATTCTAGTTAATGGTGCTTGCCAAAGGCAAAGCTCCATTCTTATTCTTCTGCATACTTATTATTATAATTATTATTATTCTTCCACACGTTTCGTCTGCGCGTAACTAGTCCCGCACCGTTTGTCGTAGACCCACAAATGAGGTGTCAAATCGACCGGCTCATTGAGGAGAGGTGTGCTATGACTTTTATAAGCGATCGGACCAACGATGTTCGCACAGCGGACGAAAAAGCGGCCAAAAAAGTCCCATTGACTTACATTGAAAAATTCAAATTCACGAACATTCCGTCTCTCTCAACTGTCACTTTCTCACACACACTCACACACGCAGGCCCTTAGAAGCCTTTCTCTCTCAGACACAGACACTCATTTTCTTCCACTTTTATTTCTGCGTGCTACTCCTCCCGCAGCGTTTGTCCTAGACCCATGAATGAGGTGTCAAATCGACCGGCTCATTGAGGAGAGGTGTGCTATGACTTTTATAAGCGATCGGACCAACGATGTTCGCACAGGGGGCGAAAAAGCGGCCAAAAAAGTCCCATTGACTTTCAATGGCGGAATCTTCAGAAATTTGAATTTCAACTGTCACTTTCTCACACACACTCACACACGCAGGCCCTTAGAAGCCTTTCTCTCTCAGTCACAGACACTCATTTTCTTCCACTTTTATTTCTGCGCGCTACTCCTCCCGCAGCGTTTGTCCTAGACCCATGAATGAGGTGTCAAATCGACCGGCTCATTGGGGAGACCTGTGCCAGGGGCGTCACTAGGCCCTTTTTAGGGGGGCTTCAGCCCCCCTAAACTTCTGCCCAGCCCCCCTAAAAAAATATTTGATTAATAAACTTTTGATCGCTTCAGTCCCCTTTAAAAAAACTCATTTGAAACGGCGGCAAGCTGCGTCAAGTTTCGGCTCCTCCCCTTATCTGAGTCTGCTTGGATTTAGCGCATTTTTCAATCTGCAGGGGCGCCGAGGCCGAGCAGAGCGAACATCAGAGAGCACAAGGTGTGTGTCGTGTGTGCGTGCATTTATTGATAGATTGCTAATGCTATGATATTACATCTGCATCGGTGCAGTTCTTTGTCATAAATGCATTGCAGTTTACATAATGTAATGTTACTGGAGCATTGGGAGCACACGGGACGGCTCGGTTTCTCATCCAATACCAATACGTTTCGCTGCGTTCACCTTCAGCCCTTGTGTGATAGTTGTTTTTTATTCCTACAAAAATGAAGTGATTAACACCCATGAAAACATACTTTAGATTCAGAAAACGATCATGATTTATTTTAATTTACTTTTTACAATTACAGACATATTATAATGTATTTTGACATTGCATTATGCAGCCATGCACAGAAATGACACACATCATTGTCTGAAAGCACTAGATGGCCCAGAGAGAGAATGTGGAGTTATTTTGTTTTGTATTATTAAATATAGTTTTGTATTAAGTAATGAATCAGGAGGAGTGTCATGATACATAAATTAGAGTAAGCGTAGAGTAAAGGGATTTTTGATTTTCTTGATTTATACTATTTATACTAGATTTGTACTTGATTTATAGAAGTGGCAAATTGATAATTCATGTTGTTATTTTTAATAAATAGAAATAAATATAGAACAGATTAATCATATTGCCAATAGACAATTACATTAATACATGGTTTGTCTATATTCTTAATGAATATTAGCTGGTTAGTTAAAATACTTAAAATGACATCAATTTTCATGGGGTGACTTTATGAATATCCAACCGTATTGTTGATTATAAAGGCTAAAAAGCTAAAAAACTAAAATAATTTATATTTCATTGTAGATGGATATACAACATTTTTTCTTGTGGTGCGGGAGTAGGTCTGCAAATGAGCAACAGTCAGTCAAATAATATTTTTTTAATCATACCCTTATTGGGGGCTGAGCCCCCCTAAAATCAAAATCCTAGAATCGCCCCTGACCTGTGCTATGACTTTTATAAGCGATCAGGTGTACGATGTTCGTCCGGCGGGCGAAAAAGTAGCGAAAAAAATCCCATAGACTTAACATGGGGGCCAAATCTGTGAGATCATATCTTTGGTTTAGAAGGTCATAGAGACTTGGGGCTGGGCTCTTTTGACTCGGCCTATCAAGCTGCCAATAAGTAGTGACTTCATGGCCACACCCTAGCAACCAATTACAGCACCCTAGCAACCGGGTGCCGAATTTTGCCACTGCAAGCACCATTCACATTTTCTTCAGGAAATGTACATTCTAGTATTGTAATTACTATTCACCTGAACAAAACTTTGGCGCGTAACTCGTTCCGCACCGTTTGTCGTAGACCCACGAATGAGGTGTCAAATCGACCGGCTTATTTAGGAGAGGTGTGCTATGACTTTTCTAAGCGATCAGGTGTACGATGTTCGCACAGCGTACGAAAAAACGGCTGAAAAAACTCCCATAGACTTAACATGGGGGCCAAATCTGTGAGATCATATCTTTGGATCAGAAGGTCATAGAGAGTTGGGGCTGGGCTCTTTTGACTCGGCCTATCAGACCGCCAATAAGTAGTGACTTCATGGCCACGCCCTAGCAACCAATTACAGCACCCTAGCAACCGAGTGGGGAATTTTGCCACTGCAAGCACCATTCACATTTTCTTCAGGAAATGTACATTCTAGTATTGTAATTACTATTCACCTACACAAAACTTTGGCGCGTAACTCGTCCCGCACCGTTTGTCGTAGACCCATGAATGAGGTGTCAAATCGACCGGCTTATTGAGGAGAGGTGTGCTATGACTTTTCTAAGCGATCGGGTGTACGATGTTCGCACAGCAGACAAAAAATCGTCTGAAAAAAGTCCCATAGACTTAACATGGGGACCAAATCTGTGAGATCATATCTTTGGTTTAGAAGGTCATAGAGACTTGGGGCTGGGCTCTTTTGACTCGGCCTATCAAGCAGCCAATAATTAGTGACTTCAAAGCCATGCCCTAGCAAACAATTACAGCACCCTAGCAACCAAGTGCCGATTTTGCCACTGCAAGCACCATTCACATTTTCTTCAGGAAATGTACATTCTAGTATTGTAATTACTATTCACCTGAACAAAACTTTGGCGCGTAACTCGTTCCGCACCGTTTGTCGTAGACCCACGAATGAGGTGTCAAATCGACCGGCTTATTTAGGAGAGGTGTGCTATGACTTTTCTAAGCGATCAGGTGTACGATGTTCGCACAGCGTACGAAAAAACGGCTGAAAAAACTCCCATAGACTTAACATGGGGGCCAAATCTGTGAGATCATATCTTTGGATCAGAAGGTCATAGAGAGTTGGGGCTGGGCTCTTTTGACTCGGCCTATCAGACCGCCAATAAGTAGTGACTTCATGGCCACGCCCTAGCAACCAATTACAGCACCCTAGCAACCGAGTGGGGAATTTTGCCACTGCAAGCACCATTCACATTTTCTTCAGGAAATGTACATTCTAGTTAATGGTGCTTGCCAAAGGCAAAGCTCCATTCTTAATCTTCTGCATACTTATTATTATTATTATTATTATTATTATTATTATTATTCCACACAAAAGTTTGGCGCGCTACTCCTCCCGCAGTTTTTGTCCTAGACTCATGAATGAGGTGTCAAATCGACCGGCTCATTGAGGAGAGGTGTGCTATGACTTTTATAAGCGATCGGACCAACGATGTTCGCACAGCGGACGAAAAAGCGGCCAAAAAAGTCCCATTGACTTACATTGAAAAATTCAAATTCACGAACATTCCGTCTCTCTCAACTGTCACTTTCTCACACACACTCACACACGCAGGCCCTTAGAAGCCTTTGTCTCTCAGACACAGACACTCATTTTCTTCCACTTTTATTTCTGCGCGCTATTTCTCCCGCAGCGTTTGTCCTAGACCCATGAATGAGGTGTCAAATCGACCGGCTTATTGAGGTGAGGTGTGCTATTTTTTTTTTTAAGCGATCGGACCAACGATGTTCGCACAGGGGGCGAAAAAGCGGCCAAAAAAGTCCCATTGACTTTCAATGGCGGAATCTTCAGAAATTTGAATTTCAACTGTCACTTTCTCACACACACTCACACACGCAGGCCCTTAGAAGCCTTTCTCTCTCAGACACAGACACTCATTTTCTTCCACTTTTTTTTCTGCGCGCTACTCCTCCCGCAGTTTTTGTCCTAGACCCATGAATGAGGTGTCAAATCGACCGGCTCATTGAGGAGAGGTGTGCTATGACTTTTATAAGCGATCGGGTGTACGATGTTCGTCCGGCGGGCGAAAAAGTAGCGAAAAAAATCCCATAGACTTTGCATTGGGACAAACTTTGACGAGTAATAGCTCCTAACGAGAATTTCATAGAAACATGTGGGTTACCAGGTTTGAAGAGCCTGATAGGCTCTCTCAGACCATACCTCAAAATGGGGTGTAAGTTGTACCCCTGGGGCGCAAGAGCTGCCCAAAGTTGCCCCATAGACATACTATGGTGAAGCCGTGCCCATGAACCAGGAAGTACTGTGTTTTTCCTACTATGGGAAATTACATAGGGATTTTGTATTGAACATAACTCTGGATCACAATGTCATAGAGACAAGGGGGTGGGCTCATATTACTCAAGCAACCAATCAGTCTCTCAGGATCATTGTGAAGCTATCAAGCCACCCCCTAGCAACCATATAGAGCACCATAGCAACAAGTTCCATAGACTTCCATTGAAAAAGATCAAATGAATATCTTTGGATAGGAGTGTCATAGAAACATGAGGGTGGGCTCATTTGACTCGGGGCAGCAAACGGCCAATCACGAATCACCTTCAAGACATCATAGCCACGCCCTAGCAACCATTCAGAGCACCCTAGCAACCCAAAGCATAGAGGGGATATCTTCAAATCTGAACATCATAGAGGAATGGGGGTTGGTTTATAGCATTCATACTGGCAAGCAGCCTTTGGTTTATCATTACTGGCAGCTGCCAAGCCACTCCCTAGCAACCAAACAGAGTACCCTAGCAACCGTTTAGCAAGATCTATATCTCTGCATCAGAACATCGTAAAGACATGGGGGTTGGTTTATATTGTCAAGCAGCCTTTGGAGTATCATCATTGGTAGCTACCAGGCCACTCCCTAGCAACCAACCAGATTACCCTAGCAACCGTTTTTCAAGATCCATATCTCTGCATCAGAACATCATAAAGACATGGGGGTTGGTTTATATTGTCAAGCAGCCTTTGGAGTATCATCATTGGCAACTGCCAAGCCACTGCCAAGCCACTCCCTAGCAACCAAACAGAGTACCCTAGCAACCATTTAGCGATGCCTATATCTCTGCATCAGAACATCGTAGAGACATGGGGGTTGGCTTTTTTGACTCATGCTAGCAAACTGTACTTGCAACATGCTACACATGCTAGCAGTTAATAGCTACATGCTAATAGTGATTAGCTAAGTGCTAAAGTGGGCTGAGAACATGCTAAGAACTCTATAGAAACTCCATAGTAACTATCTGTGCCAACTACCAACCACCTAGTGACACCATAGCAACCACCCTGGTTACCATAGCAACCGCCCAGAACACCCTAGCAACCGCCTAGCAACACAGTAGTGACCACTCCAGGTACCTTAACAACTGCCTAGCAACACCTTAGCAACCACCCCAAGTACCTTAGCAACCGCCTAGCAACACCTTAGCAACCACCCCAAGTTCCTTAGCAACCGCCTAGCAACCGAGTGGCGATTTTGCCACTGCAAGCACCATTCACATTTTCTTCAGGAAATGTACATTCTAGTATTGTAATTACTATTCACCTGAACAAAACTTTGGCGCGTAACTCGTCCCACACCGTTTGTCGTAGACCCATGAATGAGGTGTCAATCCGACCGGCTTATTGAGGAGAGGTGTGCTATGACTTTTCTAAGCGATCAGGTGTACGATGTTCGCACAGCGTACAAAAAAACGGCTGAAAAAACTCCCATAGACTTAACATGGGGGCCAAATCTGTGAGATCATATCTTTGGTTTAGAAGGTCATAGAGACTTGGGGCTGGGCTCTTTTGACTCGGTCTATCAAGCCGCCAATAAGTAGTGACTTCATGGCCACGCCCTAGCAACCAATTACAGCACCCTAGCAACCGGTGCCGAATTTTGCCACTGCAAGCACCATTCACATTTTCTTCAGGAAATGTACATTCTAGTATTGTAATTACTATTCACCTAGACAAAACTTTGGCGCGTAACTCGTCCCGCACCGTTTGTCGTAGACCCACGAATGAGGTGTCAAATCGACCGGCTTATTGAGGAGAGGTGTGCTATGACTTTTCTAAGCGATCGGGTGTACGATGTTCGCACAGCGTACGAAAAAACGGCTGAAAAATCTCCCATAGACTTAACATTGAGTCAAAATCTGTGAGATCATATCTTTGGATCAGAAGGTCGTAGAGACTTGGGGCTGGGCTCGTTTGACTCGGCCATCCAATGAGTAGTGACACAGCAGCTTCATAGCCACGCCCTAGCAACCAATTACAGCACCCTAGCAACCGGGTGCCGAATTTTGCCACTGCAAGCACCATTCACATTTTCTTCAGGAAATGTACATTCTAGTTAATGGTGCTTGCCAAAGGCAAAGCTCCATTCTTAATCTTCTGCATACTTATTATTATTCTTCTTCTTCTTCTTCTGGCCAAATTATTGGCACGCTACTCCTCCCGCAGTTTTTGTCCTAGACCCACGAATGAGGTGTCAAATCGACCGGCTCATTGAGGAGTGGTGTGCTATGACTTTTATAAGCGATCGGACCAATGATGTTCGCACAGGGGGCGAAAAAGCGGCCAAAAAAGTCCCATTGACTTTCAATGGCGGAATGTTCAGAAATTCAAATCTCAACTGTCACTTTCTCACACACACTCACACACGCAGGCCCTTAGAAGCCTTTCTCTCTCAGACACAGACACTCATTTTCTTCCACTTTTATTTCTGCGCGCTACTCCTCCCGCAGCGTTTGTCCTAGACCCATGAATGAGGTGTCAAATCGACCGGCTCATTGAGGAGAGGTGTGCTATGACTTTTATAAGCGATCGGACCAACGATGTTCGCACAGGGGGCGAAAAAGCGGCCAAAAAAGTCCCATTGACTTTCAATGGCGGAATGTTCAGAAATTTGAATTTCAACTGTCACTTTCGCACACACACTCACACACGCAGGCCCTTAGAAACCTTTCTCTCACTCACTCACTATTGATCACACTGTGATAGAGACAAGGGGGCGGGCTCATTTCACTCAGGCAACCAATCAGGCTCTCAGGATCAATGTGAAGCTATCAAGCCACGCCCTAGCAACCATATAGAGCACCATAGCAACAAGCTCCATAGACTTCCATTGAAAAATATCAAATATCTTTGGATAGAATTGTCGTAGAAAAATGAGGGTGGGCTCATTTGACTCAGGGCAGCAAACAGCCAATCACAAATCACCTTAAAGACATCATAGCCACGCCCTAGCAACCATTTAGAGCACCCTAGCAACCCAAAGCATAGAGGGATATCTTCAAATCTGAATATCATAGAAGCATGGGGGTTGGTTTATATCATTCCTACTGGCAAGCATCCTTTGGTGTATCATCACTGGCAGCTGCCAAGCCACTCCCTAGCAACCAAACAGAGTACCTTAGCAACCGTTTTGCAAAATATATATCTCTGCATCAGAACATCGTAAAGACATGGGTGTTGGTTTATATTGTCAAGCAGCCTTTGGAGTATCATCATTGGTAGCTGCCAAGCCACTCCCTAGCAACCAACCAGATTACCCTAGCAACCGTTTTTCAAGATCTATATCTCTGCATCAGAACATCATAAAGACATGGGGGTTGGTTTATATTGTCAAGCAGCCTTTGGAGTATCATCATTGGCAACTGCCAAGCCACTCCCTAGCAACCAAACAGAGTACCCTAGCAACCATTTAGCGATGCCTATATCTCTGCATCAGAACATCGTAGAGACATGGGGGTTGGCTTTTTTGACTCATGCTAGCAAACTGTACTTGCAACATGCTACACATGCTAGCAGTTAATAGCTACATGCTAATAGTGATTAGCTAAGTGCTAAAGTGGGCTGAGAACATGCTAAGAACTCTATAGAAACTCCATAGTAACTATCTGTGCCAACTACCAACCACCTAGTAACACCATAGCATCCACCCAGGTTACCATAGCAACCGCCTAGAACACCCTAGCAACCGCCTAGCAACACCATAGTGACCACTCCAGGTACCTTAACAACTGCCTAGCAACACCTTAGCAACCACCCAGGTTATCATAGCAACCGCCTAGCAACCACCCAGAACACCCTAGCAACCGCCTAGCAACACCTTAGCAACCACCCCAAGTACCTTAGCAACTGCCTAGCAACACCCTAGCAACCACCCTGGTTACCATAGCAACCGCCTAGCAACCGCCTAGCAACCACCCAGTACACCCTAGCAACCGCCTAGCAACACCTTAGCAACCACCCCAAGTACCTTAGCAACTGCCTAGCAACACCCTAGCAACCACCCTGGTTACCATAGCAACCGCATAGCAACCACCCAGAACACCATAGCAACCGCCTAGCAACGCCTTAGCAACCACCCCAAGTACCTTAGCAACTGCCTAGCAACACCCTAGCAACCACCCTGGTTACCATAGCAACCACCTAGCAACCGCCTAGCAACCACCCAGAACATCCTAGCAACCGCCTAGCAACACCTTAGCAACCACCCCAAGTACCTTAGCAACTGCCTAGCAACACCCTAGCAACCACCCAGGTTACCATAGCAACCGCCTAGCAACCACCCAGAACACCCTAGCAACCGCCTATCAACACCTTAGCAACCACCCCAAGTACCTTAGCAACTGCCTAGCAACACCCTAGCAACCACCCAGGTTACCATAGCAACCGCCTAGCAACCACCCAGAACACCCTAGCAGCCGCCTAGCAACACCTTAGCAACCACCCCAAGTACCTTAGCAACCGCCTAGCAACCGAGTGGCGATTTTGCCACTGCAAGCACCATTCACATTTTCTTCGGGAAATGTACATTCTAGTATTGTAATTACTATTCACCTAGACAAAACTTTGGCGTGTAACTCGTCCCGCACCGTTTGTCGTAGACCCACGAATGAGGTGTCAAAACGACCGGCTTATTGAGGAGAGGTGTGCTATGACTTTTCTAAGCGATCGGGTGTACGATGTTCGCACAGCGGACGAAAAATCGTCTGAAAAATGTCCCATAGACTTAACATGGGGACCAAATCTGTGAGATCATATCTTTGGATCAGAAGGTCGTAGAGACTTGGGGCTGGGCTCTTTTGACTCGGCCTATCAAACAGCCAATAACTAGTGACTTTATAGCCATGCCCTAGTAACCGATTACAGCACCCTAGCAACCGGGTTCCGAATTTTGCCACTGCAAGCACCATTCACATTTTCTTCAGGAAATGTACATTCTAGTATTGTAATTACTATTCACCTGAACAAAACTTTGGCGCGTAACTCGTCCCGCACCGTTTGTTGTAGACCCACGAATGAGGTGTCAAATCGACCGGCTTATTGAGGAGAGGTGTGCTATGACTTTTCTAAGCGATCGGGTGTACGATGTTCGCACAGCGTACGAAAAAACGGCTGAAAAAACTCCAATAGACTTAACATGGGGGCCAAATCTGTGAGATCATATCTTTGGTTTAGAAGGTCATAGAGACTTGGGGCTGGGCTCTTTTGACTCGGCCTATCAAGCTGCCAATAAGTAGTGACTTCATGGCCACACCCTAGCAACCAATTACAGCACCCTAGCAATCGGGTACCGAATTTTGCCACTGCAAGCACCATTCACATTTTCTTCAGGAAATGTACATTCTAGTATTGTAATTACTATTCACCTGATCAAAACTTTGGCGCGTAACTCGTTCCGCACCGTTTGTCGTAGACCCACGAATAAGGTGTCAAATCGACCGGCTTATTGAGGAGAGGTGTGCTATGACTTTTCTAAGCGATCAGGTGTACGATGTTCGCACAGCGTACGAAAAAACGGCTGAAAAAACTCCCATAGACTTAACATGGGGGCCAAATCTGTGAGATCATATCTTTGGTTTAGAAGGTCATAGAGACTTGGGGCTGGGCTCTTTTGACTCGGCCTATCAAGCCGCCAATAAGTAGTGACTTCATGGCCACGCCCTAGCAACCAATTACAGCACCCTAGCAACCAAGTGGCGAATTTTGCCACTGCAAGCACCATTCACATTTTCTTCAGGAAATGTACATTCTAGTATTGTAATTACTATTCACCTGAACAAAACTTTGGCGCGTAACTCGTCCCGCACCGTTTGTCGTAGACCCACGAATGAGGTGTCAAATTGACCGGCTTATTGAGGAGAGGTGTGCTATGACTTTTCTAAGCGATCGGGTGTACGATGTTCGCACAGCGTACGAAAAAAACGGCTGAAAAAACTCCCATAGACTTAACATTGGGTCAAAATCTGTGAGATCATATCTTTGGATCAGAAGGTCATAGAGACTTGGGGCTGGGCTCTTTTGATTCGGCCAGCCAATATGTAGTGACACATCAACTTCATAGCCACGCCCTAGCAACCAATTACAGCACCCTAGCAAACCGGGGCCGAATTTTGCCACTGCAAGCACCATTCACATTTTCTTCAGGAAATGTACATTCTAGTATTGTAATTACTATTCACCTGAACAAAACTTTGGCGCGTAACTCGTCCCGCACCATTTGTCGTAGACCCACGAATGAGGTGTCAAATCGACCGGCTTATTGAGGAGAGGTGTGCTATGACTTTTCTAAGCAATCGGGTGTACGATGTTCGCACAGCGGACGAAAAAACGGCTGAAAAAACTCCCATAGACTTAACATGGGGGCCAAATCTGTGAGATCATATCTTTGGATCAGAAGGTCATAGAGACTTGCGGCTGGGCTCTTTTGACTCGGCCTATCAAGCAACCAATAAGTAGTGACTTGCAACATGCTACACATGCTAGCAGTTAATAGCTACATGCTAATAGTGATTAGCTAAGTGCTAAAGTGGGCTGAGAACATGCTAAGAACTCTATAGAAACTCCATAGTAACTATCTGTGCCAACTACCAACCACCTAGTAACACCATAGCAACCACCCAGGTTACCATAGCAACCGCCCAGAACACCCTAGCAACCGCCTAGCAACACCATAGTGACCACTCCAGGTACCTTAACAACTGCCTAGCAACACCTTAGCAACCACCCAGGGTACCATAGCAACCACCTAGCAACCACCCAGAACACCCTAGCAACCGCCCAAAGTACCTTAGCAACTGCCTGGCAACACCCTAGCAACCACCCAGGTTACCATAGCAACCGCATAGCAACCACCCAGAACACCATAGCAACCGCCTAGCAACGCCTTAGCAACCACCCCAAGTACCTTAGCAACTGCCTAGCAACACCCTAGCAACCACCCTGGTTACCATAGCAACCGCCTAGCAACCGCCTAGCAACCACCCAGAACATCCTAGCAACCGCCTAGCAACACCTTAGCAACCACCCCAAGTACCTTAGCAACTGCCTAGCAACACCCTAGCAACCACCCAGGTTACCATAGCAACCACCTAGCAACCACCTAGAACACCCTAGCAACCGCCTAGCAACACCTTAGCAACCACCCCAAGTACCTTAGCAACCGAGTGGCAATTTTGCCACTGCAAGCACCATTCACAATTTCTTCAGGAAATGTACATTCTAGTTAAGTTGGCTTGAAAAAGCCAACTTACTGATCTACTACTTAAGCTTATTATTATTATTATTCTTCTTAGACTAAATTTCTAAATGCATCTCCTCCTAGACTGTTCAAGCTACAACCACCAAACTCGGACTAGACCTTCAGACTATTCTGACTTAGTGTGCTATATCTTTTCAGACTGATCAGACTTACGGTTTTCCTAAAAAAGCTGATCAAAACTTGGAAAAATCCCATTGACTTTCATTGACGGAATGTTCAAATGAGCCAAGACTATTCAAACTCCAACTGTCAAAATTCAAATTTTGACAGTTGGAGAGGCTCATCAGACTCCATTAGCTGCATTAGCTGCCATTCTATGTACTATTTCTAATCCATTGAGACTCATTCAAACTTCCATTCTATCTAATATGTCTTATCTATCTATCTATCTATCTATCTATCAAACTAAATCTATCTATCTATCAAACTAAATCTATCTATCTATTTCTCTTTCTAATCTATCTATCTATCAAACTAAATCTAGCTATTTATCTATCTATCTATCTATCTATCATCTATTTCTCTTTCTAATCTATCTATCTATCAAACTAAATCTATTTATCTTTCTAATCTATCTATCAAACTAAATCTATCTATTTCTCTTTCTAATCTATCTATCTATCTATCAGACTAAATCTAGCTATTTCTCTATCTATCTATCTATCTATCTATCCCTTCTCATCTATCTATCTATCTATCTATCTTCTCATCTATCACTTCTCATCTATCTCTCTTCTCATCTATCACTTCTCATCTATCTCTCTTCCTAATCTATCTATCTATCAAACTAAATCTATCTATCTATCAAACTAAATCTATCTATTTATCTTTCTAATCTATCTATCTATCAAACTAAATCTATCTATTTCTCTTTCTAATCTATCTATCTATCTATCAGACTAAATCTAGCTATTTCTCTATCTATCTATCTATCTATCTATCTATCCCTTCTCATCTATCTATCTATCTATCTATCTATCTATCACTTCTCATCTATCACTTCTCATCTATCTCTCTTCTCATCTATCACTTCTCATCTATCTCTCTTCTCATCTATCTCTCTATCTCTCTATCTATCATCTATCTATCAACTCATTCAAATTCATAAACTTTATCTATCTATCTATCTATGATCAACTATCATAGCAACCACCCAAAACAACCTAGCAACCACCCAGAACACCATGGCAACTGCATAGCAACCACACAAATCACCCTGGCATCATCCTAGCAACCAGCCTGGATACAATAGCAACACCATGGCAACCACCCTGAGTACCCTAGCAACCTCATAGCAACACCATAGCAACCACCCCGAGTACTTTAGCAACCGTATAGCAACACCCTAGCAACCACCCCGAGTACCCTAGCAACCGTATAGCAACACCTTAGCAACCACCCCGAGTACCCTAGCAACCGCATAGCAACACCCTAGCAACCACCCCGAGTACCCTAGCAACCGCATGGCAACACCCTAGCAACCACCCCGAGTACCCTAGCAACCGCATAGCAACACCTTAGCAACCACCCCAAGTACCATAGCAACCGTATAGCAACACCTTAGCAACCACCCCGAGTACCCTAGCAACCGCATAGCAACACCATAGCAACCAAACAGAGTGCCCTAGCAACCATTTTGCAAAATCTATATCTCTGCATCAGAACATCGTACAGACATGGGGGTTGGTTTATATTGTCAAGCAGCCTTTGGAGTATCATCATTGGTAGCTGGCAAGTCACTCCCTACCAACCAAACAGTACCCTAGTAACCGTTTTGCAAAATCTGTATCTCTGCATCAGAACATCGTCCAGACATGGGGATTGGTTTATATTGTCAAGCAGCCTTTGGAGTATCATCATTGGTAGCTGGCAAGCCACTCCCTAGCAACCAAACAGAGTACCCCAGCAACCGTTTTGCAAAATCTATATCTCTGCATCAGAACATCGTACAGACATGGGGGTTGGTTTATATTGTCAAGCAGCCTTTGGAGTATCATCACTGGTAGCTGCCAAGCCACTCCCTAGCAACCAAATAGAGTACCCTAGCAACCATTTTGCAAAATCTATATCTCTGCATCAGAACATCGTACAGACATGGGGGTTGGTTTATATTGTCAAGCAGCCTTTGGAGTATCATCACTGGTAGCTGCCAAGCCACTCCCTAGCAACCAAACAGAGTACCCTAGCAACCGTTTTGCAAAATCTATATCTCTGCATCAGTACATCGTAGAGACATGGCGGTTGGCTTTTTGACTCATGCTAGCAATCTGGACTTCCAACATGCTAGCAGTGAATAGCTACATGCTAATAGTGATTAGCTAAGTGCTAAAGTGGGCTAAGAACATGCTAATAACTCTATAAAAACTCCATAGTATCCATCTGTGACAACTACCAATCTATCTATCTATCTATCTAATAAAACTTAAACTTTCAAACTTCAAACTTTTAAAACTTCTTCAAACTTTCTGGCTATGCTTTTTCAAGCCAACTTAAAGTTTGTCCTCAAACTTTTTTATCTAGTTATTATTCTTCTTCTTAGACTAAATTTCTAAATGCTACTCCTCCTAGACTGTTCAAGCTACAACCACCAAACTCGGACTAGACCTTCAGACTGTTCTGACTTAGTGTGCTATATCTTTTCAGACTGATCCGACTTACGGTTTTCCTAAAAATGCTGATTAAAAATGAAAAAAACTCCCATTGACTCCCATTGAAAATCTGAACATTCCATCAAACTCCAACTGTCAAAAATTCAAATCTAAACACACTGAAGCCCATTAAACTCAATGAAGCTTCCATTCTATGTACTATTACTGAGCCATTCAAACTCATTCAAACTCATCCATCTATCTATCTCTTCTCATCAATCTCTCTATCTCTGTATCTCTCTTCTCATCTATCACTTCTCATCTATCTCTCTTCTCATCTTACACTTCTCATCTATCTCTTCTCATCTATCACTTCTCATCTATCTATCTATCTATCTATCTATCTATCTATGACTTCTCATCTATCAATCTATCTATCTTCTCATCTATCAATCTATCTATCTTCTCATCTATCTATCATTCAAACTCATCTATCTATCTATCTCTTCTCATTTATCTCTCTTCTCAGCTATCTATCTATCTATCTATCTATCTATCTATCTATCTATCTATCTATCTATCTATCTCTCTTCTCATCTATCTCTCTTCTCATCTTACACTTCTCATGTATCTCTTCTCATCTATCACTTCTCATCTATCTATCTATCTATCTATCTATCTATCTATCTATCTATCTATCTATCTATCTATCTATCTATCTGTCTGTCTTCTCATCTATCTATCTATCTATCTATCTTCTCATCTATCTCTCTTCTCATCTAACACTTCTCATCTAACACTTCTCATCTATCTCTCTTCTCAGCTATCTATCTATCTATCTATCTATCTATCTCTCTTCTCAGCTATCTATCTATCTATCTCTCTTCTCATCTATCTCTCTTCTCATCTTACACTTCTCATGTATCTCTTCTCATCTATCACTTCTCATCTATCTATCTATCTATGACTTCTCATCTGTCAATCTATCTATCTTCTCATCTATCACTTCTCATCTATCTCTCTTCTCATCTATCTATCTATCTATCTATCTATCTATCATTCAAACTCATCTATCTATCTATCTATCTATCTCTTCTCATCTATCTCTCTTCTCATCTATCACTACTCATCTATCTCTCTTCTCATCTATCTATCTATCTTCTCATCTATCTATCTATCTATCTATCTATCTCTCTTCTCATCTATCTTTCTTCTCATCTATGACTTCTCATCTATCTTTTCTCATCTATCACTTCTCATCTATCTCTCTTCCCATCTATCTCTCTTCTCATCCGTCTTCTCATCTATCACTTCTCATCTATCTCTCTTCTCATCTATGAATTCTCATCTATGACTTCTCATCCATCTATCTATCTATCTATCTATCTATCTATCTATCTATCTATCAACTTATTCAAATTCATAAACGTTATCTATCTATCTATGATCAACTCTCATAGCAACCACCCAAAACAACCTAGCAACCACCCAGAACACCATGGCAACTGCATAGCAACCACACAAATCACCCTGGCATCATCCTAG
>VTFQ01000409.1:0-225630 GCA_036281575.1 Ancherythroculter nigrocauda | reverse complement strand
AAGCCAGGCCTTAAAGGGTGCTTCACTGATAAAGCTTCTTTCCAGCCTAGCACTAAACTGGCCTGTACAACCAAACCAGGCCACAGACAAAATATCCCTTGCCCAAGAACAGAACAAAGATTTGTTCCAGGAAATCAAAAATGAGCTGGCTGATCTGTGTAGGGATAATTTGAAATTAAGGGCTAAAATATGTAGATTGTCATCAGAGACAAAAAGCTTACAGTCCATTACTGACTGTCAGGAGGTCGAACTTAAAAGAGTCAAAACTGACATGGGCACTCTGCAAACAGAGTTAACCCATACTCGAAATGACCTGCTGGTACAGACAGAGAAGTTAAATTCTCTAAGCTCTAGCGAGACTAGGACTAAAGCTGAGTTACGTTCAGCTTTGCTTGAAATTTCTGAGCTGAAAAAGCAACAAGAAATAGAAAATGAAACTTGTGTTCTGTTCAAACAACAGCTTCCCGACTCAAATGGTACCCAAATCCAGCATAGGGAGCACTTGGGTAGAGTAGGAGCTGAGACAGCAGCTAAAACATCTATGTCGGTAAACAAAGATAGCATTGCAAGGCAGAGATGTGAAGGAATAGGAACAAGGATCAGCGAATTGGAGAAAGGTAGGCGTCTCCCCCACCAGCAACCTGAACCACAAAGTGGGCACCCCCGCTCCTTTGGTTCAACTGTTAGGGACCCACTGTTTTATAGCTTTGAACAGAGAAAGCATTATCAGGACAGTGATGTCACAGCCTCAAGCAGCCTAACTGTAAGTGACTCTCCTAAAACTGTCCGCTCCTTACCTAAGTTTACTAGCATGCTACCATCTAGCAACAGACTGCAAATTCTTAGAGAATTAGCACGTGACATAGAGGTTTTTAACCCTGAGACTACTGATAACAACATAGAGTTGTATTTAACCCCTTTGCGGTCAAAGATCGGTGACGGCCCCACGTGTGACATTGTTTACA
The DNA here is from genome assembly GCA_036281575.1 of Ancherythroculter nigrocauda. Taxonomy (NCBI): domain Eukaryota; kingdom Metazoa; phylum Chordata; class Actinopteri; order Cypriniformes; family Xenocyprididae; genus Ancherythroculter; species Ancherythroculter nigrocauda. The sequence continues at coordinate 224,665 of VTFQ01000409.1, read as the reverse complement.
GTGATCGCTGGTTTACAATACATTTTATCAGGTAAAATGATCAAGTTGAGTTAAATTTATCAAGTTGTGTGAAAGATACAAGAATGCTGATTCAACCTGTGCAAGCATTATACAATCAAGATAACTTTATAGTAGTTTTTTGTTATTCTGTATGACCGTGAACAATTTCCTAAGACAATAAAAGTGGAGGGGGGTCCTTACCTTTTTGTGTCGTGGAACTGTAATGTTTGGCAATATAATGGTGACATCGACGTTTTTTCCATGGTAAGAGTCCAATACACGATTTCCATAGTAAATATTTGTCCAAAAGCATGCAAACTGGTATAAAAATCGATATAACTTCCATTGTTTACATCCTGCAAGCGCTGTTCACGGGGGCGCTGTCGTGTTTATTCGACAAACTGTCCACATCTAGCGCTTTATTCAATGAAATATAACTTATCACTGCATTTAGTAGAGTGTCTGTAAATAAATGAGAACAGCCCAGAAGATGTCCGATGAAAACTGGACACATAAACAAGTATATAAAAAAAAGTGGACAGGCGCTTTCAGTGACGTGCGATTACGCACAGGCAAACATAAGTGGGGAAAAAAGTAAAAAGACAGCAATGACAAACTATTGTGTTGTCATGTAACGTTAGCCTATGCCATAACGATTACGCCAATGTGTTGATTTGCATAATCTCGCGTGTAAAACATTGTTGTTTAGTGTGCGTAACAACTTGCTTCCTGGAAAATTTACGCACGCCCGCTGGGTGACGCAAATACAAGGGACGCACCTGCTGCCCACTAGCACTAGCACAGCCAGCATTCCCCAGCCATGCATTAGCCTCGTGCACATAAGTAGTGTTATCCTGCTGCTGCTGCATCGGAGGAACTTATGCGAAGCAGTGATGAAGAAAATGATTATTCGGAGGAGAGTGCTGTATCTAGCGTCGACTCGGAAGCGGAGGATATTTTTTGGAAGGTCTCGACCCTGATTTAGATCGGTAAGTGTCTAAACATTGTAGTGTTTTTTTTTCTTCGTTGTTTTCTAGTTTTCAGTTTCTCCACTGTTTCATCTTACGAATATATCAAATTGCTATGAAATTCCCTATTCATTTGCTGAGTTATAAACAAACTATACAATGCAACGTAACTTGATATTACTTTTATGAATATTGAGTTATGTATGTCGAAAGCAAGACAAAGTTCAGACAAATGTATCTGAGGAAAAATATGAAATAATATGTGTAATTTTTGGTGTGTAAGATTATCAGTTGTGTTAGGTGTATTTCTAATTCTTATTGTGTAATTCAACAGTGATGATGAAACTTCAGATGATGCCTCTGGGCAGCAGCTAAATTGCTTTGTGTGAATGATCCTTTGTGTTTGAATAGATAAATGTAAACTGTAACTGTAAATGTGCCATCAGGGCAACAACAGGGTGGGTATTGCTTTATATTGCTGTGTAAATGATCCTTGGAATTTGAATAGAAAATGTAAGATAGCGTAAATGTGCCATCAGGGCAACAACAGGGTGGGTATTGCTTTATATTGCTGTGTAAATGATCCTTGGAATTTGAATATAAAATTTGTAAGCTGGTGTAAATGTGCCATCAGGGCAACAACCAGGGTGGGTATGAAGGCACATTGCTTTGTGAATGATAATTTTAATTTCAGGTTTGAAAAGGCAAAAATATTTATACTTTGTGCAAGATTATCTGTTGTGTTGGGTGCATTTCTAATCCACTTGTGTAATTCAACAGTGATGGAATGTCAGATGGTGACTGGGCACCACATGCCTCTGGACAGCAGGCAAAGTGTCCTTCACTGGCTGCAGCATCTTCAGCTGCCTTCAGAAGTTCCAGGGCAGAGGAAAGAGAGTACATGTATGTACAGGTGGATGAGTGGGCTGAAGAAACCATCTAATCCAGTGGTAATACTTTTTCCCCATGCATACTGGACACTTTACCATTCACACTGATACCCAGACTCACCATGGTAATGCATATGTTTACATGCACTTTGTCTAAGTTGTTCTGTTTGCCCTGAATGTCCCTCATGTCCTGTCTTTTTGTACCGCTCCATTCAGATTATGTTCAGAGTATATGTACAGCATTTATGCAAAGTATAGGTATATATTATTTTTTTATATATGTATTAGTTTTTTTATGTTTTATACAAAACATACATATTTTTGGGTAAATGTTTATCACTGTGTTGATTGCTTATAACTTAGTATATAGCTATGAACAACTGTTCCTAATTTTATAGACTTTATTTTATTTATAGACTTTTTATTTAATTTTTGTATTTAAACTTTATTTGCTAAATAATGTGTCTTTCTAAACCATTAAAAGACTGGAAGTGAACAAAGACTTTGTTACATTCCTTACATTAGCAAGTTACCAAGTGTTACTTTGGGGTCTTTTTGGAGCTCTTTCAAAAAATGAACATACTTGCATTTTTCTAAACTTTTAAGAGGAAAAAAATATACCAGATATAGTATATAAATTGTGCTTTGTCATATTGTAATGATAAAATGTTTGGAAATGATCAAATAGACTTCTTATACTTCACAGTAAAAGGTGGTTACCAAGTGTCCCTTTGGCATCTCCAAGTGGCCTTTTTGGAAAGGTGCCTAGACATGCACTGAAATAAATGGCTGTAAAAAGTTCATTTTTGCTCGTATCACCTTCAAATTTTAAACATATATTGATTAGACATATGGCTTTAGTTTGCTTATGTTTCCAGGCCCCTATGTATCTGCCTTTTGCATTTTTAATATCCATAAACAATTATTATGAAAAAAAAAAAATTATCCATTGTGTTTGAGCTTTTTTCTCTCTCTATTAGTAATTGCTAGAGTAATTCTGAGTCTTTCATAGTAAACTGTCAAGTGTCAGCTTTCAAATGATACCTTGGTTTTGTGTGTAGTCCGGAGGACTTGTTCGCAGCAACCATTTTATTTTGGGTATGTCATTTTTCACTACCTGGCCAAAAATGGGGGTGACTGGTAAGGGGTTAAAAAGTGAACAATCAAGCTGTTCCTGCCTACCGACTGTCTGGTTACAGGAGCGTGAGAAGCTGCTATAGCTACCACATAGACCTTGAGAGTAGAGGGAGTACGACCCTTATCCAACAACTCTTGGAGGAAGGACAATATCAAAGATGTCACATGAGGTTGAGTCTTCGCCGCAGGCTTATAACCGTTTCTGATTTAACTAAACCAAAGACTAGTCATACACTTATTTATAAAACGGAAATCTACTGCAATAACAATCTGTTTAACAAAACATAACACAACTCAGAGACTCATATGGAATGCAAAATATCATATTTATATTAAGAAAAAAAAAACATGCAAGTAAGCATAGCAATGGCTATTTCCTCTTGACCTTTCATCCATTTAAGTCAAAACACACAAAAAGAGCAAAAAGGTACACAAAATTCAAGATAGATCATGTATGGTCATGAATGATGATAGTATGAAATGGGGTGAATAAAGTCTTATCTGAGTTCCATTCAAGTTCTCACAATGTCCAATAAGTCCTCCAGCCAGTTGCCTGCTGTACTCAAACATCAAAGTTCGTGATAGATCCGTATAAAAGTGGTATGAAACAGTTGAAGAGTAGAGTTAGGTTGAAGAGCCTTTGGTAGTATAAAGAAAAAGTAAAAATCTTTCCCACAAACTTCCCTTCAAGGACCATCCTCTAGACCCCATACAAAAAGTCCTTCTAAAAAAATCAAAGATATAATAAACAAATAATCCAAATAACAAATTCTCACACTTCCAAAGCCAAATGAAAAGATAAATTACACACATTTTATACACAATATAACATCACTTACTTGGAGTTGAGCATTTAAAACAAATTTCCCAACCAGGACTTAAAGTGCACATGGCAAGGCCATGCTTTAGCTTTTGCATGCTATCTCTCCTTCTACCATATTACCTGACTTATACTAAAACCTTCTAGTGCCCTCTAGTGCCCCTAGTGTTAAGGAAGAGCAACAACCCCTATAACAGGCTTGTGACTGTTATATATCATCCCCCTCATTGGATGACTGGACACTCCCATAGAAAGGCTTCAAGTTTTGAACTTGACAAGTATCAAAAATGTCAGGATTATCAAGAAAGGAAATAGTATAATTTACACTTACACACTTTAGCAGGACCTTTCCATTTTGGAGACAGCTTAGCCATGAAACTTTCATCAGCTTTCGACAGAGGGTGGGTACGAACCCAGACGAGATCACCTTCTTTATGGATAGCCTGTTTTCTTCTCAGGTTATAGTAGTGTCTCTGCTTAGCCTGAGCTCGTTGCACATTCTCTTTAACAAGCTGGATGAGGCTTTCCTGTCTCTCCACTGTATCGTATGTGGGATTGCTAGGATTGGGTGGTTTTTTTAGAGCTCTTTCTAGTGGTCCTTTTAATATACGTCCCAAAGCAATTTCAGCTGGGGTAAATCCAGTACTCTTGCCAGGCAGTGTTGCCAGGCAGTGTTAACGGCAAACCTGAACTCTGATAGCCACTTATCCCAGTTACGATGATTGTCTTTGACATATGAAGCTATCATGGTTTAAGGGTCTTGTTAATACATTCTGTTAGGTTGGTTTGTGGATGATATGCAGTGGTCAACTTTTGTATGACACCCCATTGTTTGCATACAAGATTTAGGAGATTCGAGGTGAATTGTGCCCCTCTGTCAGATACTAGATAGACCGGAGTTCCCCATTTCGTAAAAATCTCATCAATGAGGATACGCGCTATCTGAGGTGCTTTGGCCACACGTAATGGAAACAATTCAATCCATTTTGAACAATAGTCTACTATGACTAACAAATGTTCATTCTGTTTTGGACTCTTTGGAAAAGGCCCCATCAGGTCTACACCCAACATGTGTCCAGGCTCAATGACAGGAGTAGATTGTAGGTAGCCTGACAACTTGCAGATGGTTGGTTTATACTTCTGACATGTTTGGCACTCCTTGCAGTATTTCCATACATCACTTCTCAAACTTGGCCAGTAGGCAACTTTCATCAATCTCAACAGCGTTTTAAGTCGACCCAAGTGTCCACTAAGTGGGTTGTCATGTGCATATCTTAAAAACTCAGGTCGTAAACAAGCAGGTATTACCAGCAGTAATTTGGGCCCTTTTTGTCCATCCGGATCAGGAATCCATTTTGAATAACATAGTGAACTCTAGATGGATCTGGACTCGTCTGTAAATTAGCCTTTTGGCTCAACTCTTGTATTTTTGGGTCATTCTGTTGTGCTGTTGCGATATCTGACCAGTCAACAGGTAACTTGGCCGAGACTCCAGAATCTCTGGTGGCTTTAACCATAGCAAGCATGTGTGTTGAGGTAGTGTCTAAACTTCGGGATAATGTATCTGGGACAATGTTACACTGTCCTTTTCTATACTTCACCTGAAACTCATAGCCTTGAAGTCGAATTGTCCAGCGAGTTAATCTGGATGAAGGTTTGGGATGTTGGAAGACCCAAGTTAAAGCGGAATGATCGGTGATTACCTCAAATGGTGTTCCTTCCAAATATGCTCTCCATTTTTCTATAGCCCACACCACTCCAAGACATTCCTTTTCGGATATGGAGTATGACTGCTCTGCTCCTCGAAGCAGTCTAGAAGCATATGCGATCACATATTCTTGTCCATCAATCTCTTGTGTCAACACAGCTCCGAGACCAACTTCGCTCGCATCAGTTTGTACCCTGAAAGGCTTACTGAAATCAGGAGGGATGAGTACCGGGGCTTTGGACAAGTCTTGTTTGATTCTTTCAAATGACTGCTGACATTCTTCAGTCCATGTCCACGTGGCTTGCTTCTTCTTTAGTGAATGGAGTGGTGCGGCTTTTTCAGATAGATTTGGAATAAAACGGTGGTACCATCCAGCCAATCCTAAAAATCTTTGCAACTCTTTGAGAGACTGAGGTACTGGGAAATCACATATAGCTGCAACCTTAGAAGGGTCTGTTTTTACTCCTTCAGTGGATACCACATGGCCTAGAAAGGAGAGAAATCATTGCACAAGGTTGCATTTCTTGAGATTCAACGTAAGACCGGCTTGTCAGAGGCAGCTAAAGACTTGATTCAGGTGTTGTAAGTGTTCTTGTTCATTTTTTGAATACACTACTATATCGTCTATGTAAACAAAGCAACACTTCCCTCAAATGTCTTTGAGAACACACTCCATCAACCTTTGAAATGATGCTGGGGAGTTTTTAAGTTCAAACGGAAGACGCAAGAATTCAAATTGTCCTGCTGCTGTTACAAATGCAGCCTTCGGAATACTGTCAGGTTCCCTTTCCAACTGCCAGTATCCGCTCTTCAAATCTAGAGTACTGAATATTGATGCTCCATGTAAGGACTCCAATATGTCTTGGATCTGGGGCATGAGATAACCATCCAAGTGGGCTTTTGCATTCAGTCCCCGATAATCCACACACAGTCTTAAATCACCTCCTTTTTTTGGTACAATGACTACAGGTGAAGCCCATGGAGAGACTGAGGGACGAATAATATTCTTACTTAACAGCTCTTGAATTTCATTGTCAATGAACTGTTGTCTGGGTACTGACACTCGGTATGCTCTCTTCCTAACAGGTATTTCATCTGTTGTGATGATTCAGTGTCTTACAATTTTGGAATGACCAATTTCGTGAGTACAGACGGTTGGCCAATTTCTCATCAGACTTTCTAGTTGATTTTTGAATTGATCAGTTGAGTCTGCTTTCACGACCAGTTGGTTGATGGATTGTAAAGTTTCTACAGTCATTTGAGGTGTAGGTAGTGCAAGATAGAAGTGAAGTGAAGGTTTGGAAGATTCATGAGACCACAACGGAAACCTCTGCACAATACCATCATAGTAGAAGAAAATTTTGTCCATTACTTGACTTCCATACCTCATGATTTTTCAGTTGCCTCCAGCAGGATTCCTGAATCAAAGAAAGTGTACTTCCTGTATCGATGACAGCTTGTAAGTACCTATTTCTCAGCAGGATAGGTAGGGTAATCATGTTTGAATCTTGTATTGAAGTACTTTGGACTGATTGCATTACTCTCATGTTAGCATGGGGAGGTTTAGGAACGGTTTCTCTGTTAAGTTTCTTTCTTTGAGGCTCAGAGTTAACATTATTTCCAATATCTTTTTGATTCCTCCAAATCTTTCTCAATTTGTGTTCCAATTCTTACTAATTCACCCACATCTCGTACTGTTCCTCTAAGTAGGCTGGCTAAACGTGGGTTACAGTTTCTAAGAATGGACTGCAAGATCTCTTTTTCGGACATATCCTTTTTCCATTTTAAACAGAGGGCTCTGTAGTGAAAAGCAAAATCTCGTATGCTCTCTTGTGCACCTTGTTTTCTCTCTAGGAGCCTTCTAGCCGTTTCATCTTCATAGTCTTCATTCAAAAATGAACACAGGAAGACTTGCTTAAAATGTTCCCAGGTGTCAAACTCGGCCTCTGTGGTTCCCTCCGATCGCCACCTGAGGGCGCCCTCACCTGAGTATTAACTGTTCCTGGACTACATTTCCCACACCCCGTATCTGGACTGATTGCACTCTCACCTGATCACCATTTCCTGGACTATAAAAGACCTTCATGCCCCACCATGCTTTGCGAAGTCTTGTTTGCCACAGCTGCATTACTGAGCGTTTTTCCCTTGTGTTTGATATTCTGTGTTTGATCTTGGACTGCCTACTACCCCTGTTTACTGCCTGCCGCCTGCCTACTGATATCTCTGCCTGTTACTGTTTACCCTGTCTTGCCTGCCGCCCGCCCTGATTGTTTGCCTGGTTACCGACTCTGAGTTTGCCCTGCCTCTGACACTGTCTTTGCTGGTATCTGACCCCTGCCTGTACTTTTACGACTTTCTTATTAAAAGCTGCAAATGGATCTCTCTGAGTCTGCCTCGTTACAGAAGACTTCGCCAGACCCCGATCCAGCGGCTTTGCAACGCATGTCGACCGAGCTATCGACTCAGGCAAGTGTTCTAGCTGTCCACCAGCAACAGCTTACCTGTCTAACCTCAATCATGGAGGAACTGGTCAAAACGCTGCAAAGCATGCGACTCACTCCCGCTGATGCTAGCCTGCCAGCAGCCTCGCCGCCAATGGCGGCCACCACACCCGCACCCACAGCAAGCAGCCCACGCCTCGCCTTCCCCAAGAAATCCGATGGATCATCAGCGAGATGCAAGGGTTTCCTGTTACAATGCTCGCTGTTCATCTCGCAGCAACCAGCTCTATACCCCACTGACGCGAGTCGCATCGCCTTCGTTTGTTCATTGCTTACGGGGAAAGCATTGGAGTGGGCAACCACAGTATGGAATAATGGACAAACCGCGTTTACCTCATTGGTAAATTTTTAGTTCCTGCAGTGATTCCGTGAGATCTTTGAGCACGCTGAGGGGGGCAAAGAGGCCGGTGAGTTGCTGCTGGCACTCCACCAAGGGAAACAGACTGCAGCGGACTACGCTCTCACATTCCGCACGCTCGCCGCTCAAACTTCCTGGGTAGAGGACACACTCAAGCTGTTGTTCCGCAAGGGGTTAAACGGCGAGCTCCGGTCCGAGCTAGCGTGTCGCGATGAGGGTCGCTCGCTGAACAGCTTCATTGATCTAGTGATCCGCATCGACAATTTGATCCGATCACGCCGCCCAACCAGGAATTTTCCGCCCATGCCTGTGCTTTCGCCGGTAACCCCAGAAACTGAGCCCATGCAGATCGGCTCCACTCATCTGTCCCAGGAGGAAAGAGAGAGGCGCATCCAGCAGCGGCTATGTTTGTACTGTGGCCAGGCCGGCCACATGAGAGCCTTGTGTCCCGTTCGTCCGCCCAGCCGAAATCCCTCGATGGTGAGTCACATTCCTATTTCCTCCACTATTGAAATACCAGCTGAATTGTCATATAAGGATGAAACTATACACACTCATGCTATGATTGACTCCGGGGCGGCTGGAAATTTTATGGATCTGAACTTTGCGAAATCTCAGAACATTACTCTAATCCCCTGTGACTCTGTGTTATCAGTGGCAGCGCTAGACGGTCACCCCCTGGGGACTGGACAGGTCACCTACACTACTGACGATGTTTCACTCCAGATAGGATCATTACATAAGGAGACTTTGCGTTTCTACATCATTAACTCACCTCAAAGCCCCGTCATCCTTGGATTACCATGGTTACGCCAACACAATCCACAAATCTCGTGGGCGGAAAATCAGATAACTCACTGGTCCGATCACTGTCGTCAGACCTGTATCCAGTCTCCACAACGTCCCAACACTCCAGGAATCACATTGCCTAGCGACCAGCTCCCCAACGAATATAAAGATCTCTCTGAGGCCTTCAGCAAGGTTCAAGCGGCCCAACTACCACCACACCGCCCCAGTGACTGTGCCATCGACCTCATCCCGGGGTCTACACCACCCAAGGGCCGCATATTTCCACTTTCACAACCTGAGTCAGAGGCTATGCAGCGCTACATTGAGGAGGAGCTGGCCAAGGGCTTTATACAACCATCTACATCTCCAGCTTCAGCGGGCTTCTTCTTCGTCAAAAAAAAGGACGGTGGGTTGAGACCTTGCATAGATTATCGTGGACTGAACAAAATCACTGTGAAATTCCGCTATCCGCAACCATTGGTTCCTGCAGCCCTAGAACAGCTCCGGTCTGCCCGCTACTTCACCAAACTTGATCTTCGAAACGCATATAATCTCATTCGCATCCGGTAGGGGGATGAATGGAAGACGGCCTTCTCCACCACCACCAGGCACTATGAATATCAGGTCATGCCGTTCGGCCTGGTCAATAGTCCCTCCATCTTCCAAGCTTTTATAAATGATGTGTTCCGTGACATGCTCAACAAGTGGGTCATCGTATACATTGACGATATTCTCATCTACTCCGACACTTTTGCTAACCATATCCAGCAGGTCCGGGCAGTCCTCCAGAGACTCACAGAACACCAGCTCTACGCTAAGCTAGAGAAATGCGAGTTTCATCAAACCTCAACCTCTTTCCTGGGATACGTCATCAGTGCTGAGGGGGTCGCTATGGATGACAACAAGGTCCAGGCAGTAGTGAGTTGGCCACAACCAACTACCATCAAGGAGTTGCAACGCTTCCTGGGATTTGCCAACTTCTACCGGCGTTTCATCCGAAATTTCAGTATGGTCGCTGCTCCGCTCACATCCATGCTCAGAAAGGGAAACTCTAAACTGGTCTGGTCAACCACTTCTACAGAGGCTTTTCAGAGGCTGAAGCTGTTGTTCACGTCTGCTCCCATCCTTCATCACCCTGACCCAGAGCTTGAATTCATTGTGGAGGTAGATGCCTCCAGCACGGGTATAGGAGCGATCCTGTCTCAGCGGCACGGCAATCCCCCCAAACTATTCCCTTGCGCGTATTACTCACGTAAGCTGACCCCACCGGAACGAAATTATGATGTGGGCGACGAGAACTTTTGGCTATTAAGGCCGCTTTAGAACAATGGCAGCATTGGCTGGAGGGGAGTAAACACCCATTCACGGTACTAACCGACCACCGAAATCTGGAATACTTACGCTCAGCCAAACGTCTTTACCATCGTCAGGCCAGGTGGTCTTTGTTCTTCACACACTTCCTGTTCACCGTCACCTATCAACCTGGCTCCAAGAATACAAAAGCCGACGCACTTTCACGCCAGTTTGAGTCTACTACCACTCCGCCCACCAACGAACCCATTCTCCCCTCATCCATGATCCTTGCACCCATCCAGTGGGACATCATGACCGAGATCACCCACGCTTACCAAGCAGAACCACCACCTGCTGATTGCCCTGCCGAACGCACTTATGTGCCAGCCTCTCTTTGTACTAGAGTACTGCAAATGATACATACATCTCCCAGCTCCGGGCATCCAGGCATTGCGGCCACTACTCAGCTTATCAACAACCGGTTCTGGTGGCCTACGCTACAGGCTGACGTCATCACCTTCATTCATAACTGTACCATCTGTCAAACTACGAAATCACCCCGTCAACTCCCTGCCAGACTTCTTCAACCGTTGCCTATACCACAACGTCCATGGTCCCACATAGCCCTAGATTTCATCACAGATCTACCCAATTCCCAGGGATTCACCACCATACTCACTGTGGTGGATCAGTTCTCCAAAGCCTGCCGGTTTATCCCTCTGCCCAAGCTCCCAACCGCCCTTGAGACAGCGGAACACCTCTGTAACTACGTGTTTCGCTTCTATGGTCTACCCGAAGACATTGTCTCTGACAGAGGCCCCCAGTTTACCTCACGTTTGTGGTCCGCCTTCTTCCAGAGGCTCAACATAACCGTCAGTCTGACTTCCGGATACCACCCAGAGGCCAATGGCCAGGCTGAGAGGATGAATCAAGAGCTCATACGCCACCTCCGCTCCTACTGCCATCAGAACCAGTCCGATTGGAGTCGGTATTTGTTCTGGGCCGAATACGCCCAGAACTCGCTGCTTAAGCCATCCACTGGACTCACGCCCTTTAAATGCATCCTGGGTTATCAGCCACCTCTATTCCCCTGGTCCGGAGAACCCACTGATCTTCCAGCCGTGGACCACTGGCTGCGAAGAAGCGAGGAGGTGTGGAACAGTGCCCATGTTCACCTTCAGAGGGCGGTAAGGCGTCAGAAGGAACAGGCTGATCGCAGATGCCGGGCCTCTCCAGAATACAGCCCGGGTGATTGGGTCTGGTTATCAACCAGGGTTCTCCGCCTTCGTCTTCCCAGCAAAAAGCTCAGCCCCAGGTACGTGGGTCCATTCAGTATCATCCATCAAATAACCCCTCGTCTCTTATCGACTTGCATTACCCCCAGAATACCGTATCTCACCCACTTTCCATGTCTCTCTGCTTAAGCCCGCAGGTGGTCCGAGAGGAGAGGAGAACCTAGAGGGGGCCGGTGACCAGAGACCTCCTCCCATCATCGTGGAAGGCGAGGAGGCCTATCAAGTTCACAAGCTATTGGACTCCCAACGCCGGGGCAGACTCCTGCAATATCTGGTCGACTGGGAGGGGTTTGGTCCGGAGGAACGGTCTGGGGTCAATGCTGACGACATTCGGGGAACACGCCTAACGGTATATCTTCAGTTAAGGTCAACCTTTAGAGTCTTCGTAGCGCGCCAATAGACGTTATCGGGAAACCCAGCCCAGGTTGTACACAGACTATTTAAAATGAGCAGTGGAACTTTTTCTGTATTTGGTTGACAATGTATTTTATTTTGACAATAAACAGGCTGCGATGTCAAGTTATAGTAAGCTAGCTACTAAAACTAATAGTCTATGGCGCCGGCATGTTCACTTTCTTATAAAAGCGTAAACAACTTAAAATACTCAGACATTTATGGTCATAAGAGTAACACCATTTGAATCTGTGTAGGTATAACTATTATTGTAACTACTATTTGTACACAATAAAACACTGCTTGAAAAATAAAGACAAGCAAAGCCTTTCCGTGAACTCAGCATATGGTCTACTTGTTGCAGTTTTTTTCTTTCATTTTCTTAATATGTTAATTATTTAGGTGAAATATATTTAATGTGCCTAGCTATATAGGAATAGGCTATTTATTAATTTTATAAGTTTTGTTTTTTTTATAAGAATTTTATCTCGTATTTTCTCCGTTCAAATAAGTGCTGCATGTGATGCAATGAATCCTCATGTTTTGTTGTTTTTTCTATATAACCTAGGCTAAAACTAAACCCCTGGGATTTTTTTTCCTCATTCTAATTTCGTTCAATTCTAATTTAATATAATCGTGTCGGTTAATGAAAGGATCGCGTCGGTTGAAGGTCATTTTCAACTAATATTTAGGCTATATTTTCTTATATTTCAGATTTATTTTGATTAGCATAAATATTTTGAATAGTTTTAGTTTTTTTAGTTAACTATAGGCTAATAACCTTGCCAGGGCAAAACATCCACAGAACTGCAGTATACCTACAGTCATTTTTCCAGCTGTTTGAGCCACGAATATTTACAAATATTCACGAATTATTTAATGCTGTCTGAGACACAATCTCTGACCGGGAGTCTCAGACTCATCGAGGACAATAAACCTACAGCTGCAAACATAATTTACATTAGGCTACTTTTAAGAATAATGGCACAGATGTTGGAAAAGTAATGTAGACCTTTTTTTTGAGGTAGGCTATTGTCTCCACTTTCATCAGTTTTATTTTGATAAATAGGTCTATGACAATATAACATTATTATTGTATCCGTGGCGCCAGGCCTGTTTACCGGTATTTTAGCTACATTATTTTTGAATAGGCCTATAATGAAATGCGACTGAAACACCAATGATCTTTTTTTTTTTTTTTTTCTCAAAAACTTAATTCTGACTTGGTGCATGTGACATAATCAGGTGCGAGTTATTTTCCAGAAAATAAGTAATGCTAAATAATAAAATTGTGTTTTATTAGGCTATTAGAAACTGTATAGGCTACTCGCCAATAAAACAATAATATTGTGTTCATTACTCTATGGGCACTGCCATCGATACAGGCATCGAATGGTATTTTACACTATATGTGCTTCTGCTTTTCGAGTGCGGAAGTGTGATAAAGGCGCTGATAAATGATCTATTATAGATCAGATAAAGGTAGCCTATATGTTCACGTCATATATGCCAACAAAATATGTCTTTTTAACGACATAACATCTCGTTATTACGAGAAAAGATGTCGTTTTAACGACATAATTGAGTGAAAAAAATATTATGAGGCAATGCGCCACCGTAATATATAGCCAAGATGATCATAAATGTGGTGTAATAATTTATTGGCTCCTTACAAACTTACAACGTTTTGGCCTTGATCGAATGTATATTTATCCTGTCAAAGTTTTACGTTTTCATATGCATATTTCATATTAATTATGCTGGATTATAACTCAACAATTATAATCATCTACCAAATTTATCCTCCATAATTCCATGTTGTTTTGGTTGAGTTTAATGATAATGCTGTCCTAAACCTTTAGCGGACAAAAACATAACAGACTAAAAGCCCTAAAGAGTGAGCACACGCTTTCCACATGCAATTTTGAGAACACTGAGGAAAGAGCGCGTTCTCTTCGCCTGTTGGACACTTCAAACACATGTTTGCACTGCCTGTTTGGTTTACCTGTTTACACGTTCATAACGAGCGTTTTGTCTGACTCAAAACGCACGTATTCGACGCCCATTTTTGTTATGACAAACGCATGTCAAAAACGCATCAGTGTGCAATCAGATGTCCGACCAGGCGTTTATGACTACTTTGGCTTGCCATATTTCACCTCTAGCGGCGCAATACGAATGCCCCCGGCCGTGCCTCTCAATCATGACACCGGGTTCCAGAAACCCACAAAATAGAACCGGAGTCCTATTCCATTATTCCTAGCTGCGGTATTCAGCGGCGACGGGCGGCCTGCTTTGAACACTCTAATTTTTTCAAAGTAAACGCTCTGGGCCCCAGGCAAAACCGGACGACCCAGTCAAGGGCATCCGGGGGGCACCGAGAGGCAGGGGGACACAGGGACAGGCGGTGGCACGCCTCGCGGCGGACCGCCAGCCCGCTCCCGAGATCCAACTACGAGCTTTTTAACTGCAGCAACTTTAGTATACGCTATTGGAGCTGGAATTACCGCGGCTGCTGGCACCAGACTTGCCCTCCAATGGGTCCTCGCCCATGGGTTTAGGATACGCTCATTCCAATTACAGGGCCTCGAAAGAGACCTGTATTGTTATTTTTCGTCCCTAATTTGCGCGCCTGCTGCCTTCCTTGGATGTGGTAGCCGTTTCTCAGGCTCCCTCTCCGGAATCGAACCCTGATTCCCCGTTACCCGTGGTCACCATGGTAGGCGCCGGACGTACCATCGAAAGTTGATAGGGCAGACATTCGAAAGAGTCGTCGCCGCCGCGAAGGGCGCGCGATCGGCCCGAGGTTATCTAGAGTCACCAAAGCGTCCGGGCGGCGCGCGCCGGGGGCGGACCCCCGACGGCGCCCCCCGCATGGGTTTTGGATCTGATAAATGCACGCGTCCCCGGCCTACCCGGAGGCAGGCTCGGGTCGGCGCCCGTTAGCATGTATTAGCTCTGGAATTGCCACAGTTATCCAAGTATTGGATGGGAGCGATCAAAGGAACCATAACTGATTTAATGAGCCATTCGCAGTTTCACTGTACCGGCCGTGTGCACTTAGACCTGCATGGCTTAATCTTTGAGACAAGCATATGCTACTGGCAGGATCAACCAGGTAAAAGGTGCCCCGGGGGGGACGGGAGAAACCGCGACGCATGCGGGATTCCCTAAACACGGGTCTCGTTCCGCTCGAAGACGCCCCCCGACGAGCGGAGGGCGCGACGAGGACGGCTCGGCCGCTCATAGGGCACGTGCGGAACATCCCTCCCCCCCCTCCGGTGGGGGCGAAGACGGGACGTGGAACATGGGGGTGGCCGCTGGGTCGCGGCCGTAACCGGGAAAGGCGTACCTTTTTCGGCAGGGGGCGCGGGGCGAAGGGGAGAGCCCGTTGACTTGCGTGGGGGGGTGTGACGAAGCCCCCAGCGTCCGAGCCTCCTTCTCCGCCGCCGGCCGCCCCGCCGTAGCGGGCCGTCGGGTCTGACCGGCCGTCTGAGTCTGCCCCTGAGGGAGAGAGGGGCGGCGGGGGGGGGGGGCCCAAAATGGGGTCTCCAACGCACGCCCGCTCTCGGTTTACAACGCGCAAGGCGGGGAGGTTCGCTCTGCCCACAGCGGTCGTCTCCGACCGGGCAGAGGCCTACCCCTGGCGCGTCACACGCTCCGTTCGACCAGCAAAGTGGGGTGCGCCCCGGCCATATCGAGCTTCAGGAGGAGGGGCGCGCTCCTCCAGGCCCGCTGAGGGTTTATTTGCTAGGACCAACTTCACTCTCGGTTTTTTTTCTAAGTCCGTGGGAGCTCCTCCTCCCCAACACCGCGATGGCCTGATTTCGGAGCTTCTGCGCTGTACGCTTACTTCGATAAGGGAAACTAGGTCGTTGGTGGGAAAAACCCCATTCATTTAAGTTGCCACTGTACGCCTAGTCAGTCGGAGGGAGCGCTGCAACAAATGGACGCCCATTTCCTTCTTAAATGAGCGGCCAAATGTACGTTTTGCCCCTTACCTCTGGCATAGGACGAAAGGTGACGTTTAGGACTTTGGTGGGAAGCTTTGGCCGAACGGGGACGTTTCGGGCTCCGGTGGAGAGAATTAGGCCGAAACTGGACGCTTAGGACTTTGGTGGAAAAAATCTAGGCCGAAAGGGGACGTTTAGGACGTCCGTGGAAAAAACTTAGGCCGAAAGGGGACGTTTAGGACTTTGGTGGAAAAAAAAACCTAGGCCGAAAGGGGACGTTTAGGACGTCCGTGGAAAAACTTAGGCCGAAAGGGGACGTTTAGGACGTCCGTGGGAAAAACTTAGGCCGAAAGGGGACGTTTAGGACGTCCGTGGGAAAAACTTAGGCCGAAAGGGTACGTTTAGGACGTCCGTGGAAAAAACTTAGGCCGAAAGGGGACGTTTAGGACGTCCGTGGAACCACCTAGGCCGAAAGGGGACGTTTAGGACGTCCGCGGAGAAGCGCTCCACCCCGTGGCCGCAGCCGGTACCGCGCCCGGGAGCCCGGATTTTCGGACCCCCGCCCCGGGGCCCCCCTCGGGCCGAGAGACGCGGCGGTCGCCCATTGATAAATGCACGCGTCCCCGGCCTACCCTTCATCGCCCGTCCACGAACGGCCGCTCGAGGCCCGGGGGGGCGGCGCGGCCCCCAAAAATCCCTGGGGGGCGGCGCGCACCTCCCACGAACGGCCGTCCGCGGCCTGCAAAACAGGCCGTTCGCGTACGCTCCCACGGAGCGCCGTGCCCTTAGGGGAGCAAGGGAACCGGCTGTTCGTGGCCCGCGCCGCCCATAGCCTCTGACGGCCACTGGACGTCTAGGGGGTCGGAGGGAGCGAGGCTCGCCGTGGACGCCCGCTCCCCCATCTCCTAGCGCGCGGGGGGGAGGTTTCGGCCTTACCCCCGGGGCAAGGGCGCCTGGCCGCGGCAGGCGCCGCACGGACGCCAGGGGGGGGCGCCCTCGCGCCACGGGACGGGGACAGCCTAGGGCTCCCCCCGAGCGCCTAGACGTACGCCAACGTTTAGGGTTAGGCGCTGGGGGGCCCGGGCGGTTAGGGTTAGGGTTAGGGTTAGGGGCAGGGGGGCCGAGAGAGACGGTTAGGGTTAGGGGCAGGGGGGCCGAGACGGTTAGGTTTAGGGACAGGTCAAGCGGATGGCCTGTACACAAGTTGGTGTACACAGGTGGCTTACTGGGTCACCGTCAGATAGACTGCAGGTGGGAGGCCGCTTCCCTTACCCGAAAACCTCCCAGTTTACACCTATTCTACGCAGACCGTTTAGGCTGTTTGGGGATGCAGCTGTGACGTTGAGTTTCATTTTATGGGATTTTTCGATTTTTTTTTTTTGAAATTGTGCATATTTTTGTACACAGGCGGCTTATCGTCGACTTCCCTTACACGAAAACCTCCCAGTTTAAACCTATTCTACACAGACCGTTTAGGCTGTTTGGGGATGCAGCTGTGACGTTGAGTTTCATTTTATGGGATTTTTGACTTGAAAAATTATTGAAATTGTGCATATTTTTGTACACAGGCGGCTTATTATCGACTTCCCTTACACGAAAACCTCCCAGTTTAAACCTATTCTACACAGACCGTTTAGGCTGTTTGGGGATGCAGCTGTGACGTTGAGTTTCATTTTATGGGATTTTTGACTTGAAAAATTATTGAAATTGTGCATATTTTTGTACACAGGCGGCTTATTATCGACTTCCCTTACACGAAAACCTCCCAGTTTAAACCTATTCTACACAGACCGTTTAGGCTGTTTGGGGATGCAGCTGTGACTTTGAGTTTCATTTTAAGGGATTTTTTGAATTTTTTTTGAAATTGTGCATATTTTTGTACACAGGCGGCTTATCATCGACTTCCCTTACACGAAAACCTCCCAGTTTAAACCTATTCTACACAGACCGTTTAGGCTGTTTGGGGATGCAGCTGTGACTTTGAGTTTCATTTTATGAGATTTTTCGAATTTTTTTTTTTGAAATTGTGCATATTTTTGTACACAGGCGGCTTATTATTGACTTCCCTTACCCGCAAGCCTACCACTTTATATCTATTTTACACAGACTGTTTAGGCTGTTTGTGGATTCTGCGGTGACTTTGAGTTTCATTTTATGGGATTTTTGACTTGAAAAATTATTGAAATTGTGCATATTTTTGTACACAGGCGGCTTATTATTGACTTCCCTTACCCGCAAGCCTACCACTTTATATCTATTTTACACAGACTGTTTAGGCTGTTTGTGGATGCAGCTGTGACTTTGAGTTTCATTTTATGAGATTTTTCGAATTTTTTTTTTTGAAATTGTGCATATTTTTGTACACAGGCGGCTTATTGACTTCCCTTACACGAAAACCTCCCAGTTTACACCTATTCTACACAGACCGTTTAGGCTGTTTGGGGATGCAGCTGTGACTTTGAGTTTCATTTTATGAGATTTTTCGAATTTTTTTTTTGAAATTGTGCATATTTTTGTACACAGGTGGCTTATTGACTTCCCTTACCCGCAAGCCTACCACTTTATATCTATTTTACACAGACTGTTTAGGCTGTTTGTGGATTCTGGTCACCTGACAGTGACGGTGAGTTTCATCTTGTTGGATTTTTGACTTGAAAATGTTGAAATGATGCATATTTTTGTACACAGGCGGCTTATTATTGACTTCCCTTACCCGCAAGCCTACCACTTTATATCTATTTTACACAGACTGTTTAGGCTGTTTGTGGATTCTGGTCACCTGACAGTGACGGTGAGTTTCATCTTGTTGGATTTTTGACTTGAAAAATTATTGAAATGATGCATATTTTTGTACACAGGCGGCTTATTATTGACTTCCCTTACCCGCAAGCCTACCACTTTATATCTATTTTACACAGACTGTTTAGGCTGTTTGTGGATTCTGCAGTGACTTTGAGTTTCATTTTATGGGATTTTTGACTTGAAAAATTATTGAAATTGTGCATATTTTTGTACACAGGCGGCTTATTATTGACTTCCCTTACCCGCAAGCCTACCACTTTATATCTATTTTACACAGACTGTTTAGGCTGTTTGTGGATGCAGCTGTGACTTTGAGTTTCATTTTATGAGATTTTTCGATTTTTTTTTTTGAAATTGTGCATATTTTTGTACACAGGCGGCTTATTATTGACTTCCCTTACCCGCAAGCCTACCACTTTATATCTATTTTACACAGACTGTTTAGGCTGTTTGTGGATGCAGCTGTGACTTTGAGTTTCATTTTATGAGATTTTTCGAAATTTTTTTTTTAAATTGTGCATATTTTTGTACACAGGCGGCTTATTATTGACTTCCCTTACCCACAAGCCTACCACTTTATATCTATTTTACACAGACTGTTTAGGCTGTTTGTGGATTCTGCGGTGACTTTGAGTTTCATTTTATGGGATTTTTGACTTGAAAAATGATTGAAATTGTGCATATCTTTGTACACAGGTGGCTTATTGACTTCCCTTACCCGCAAGCCTACCACTTTATATCTATTTTACACAGACTGTTTAGGCTGTTTGTGGATGCAGCTGTGACTTTGAGTTTCATTTTATGAGATTTTTCGAATTTTTTTTTTTTGAAATTGTGCATATTTTTGTACACAGGCGGCTTATTATTGACTTCCCTTACCCGCAAGCCTACCACTTTATATCTATTTTACACAGACTGTTTAGGCTGTTTGTGGATGCAGCTCATTTCACAACCACAATGGGTTTTAAATTTTTGGGTTTTATGATTTGAAAAAAATGTTTAAATATGCATTTATCGCTACACAGTTGAATTCCCTTACCCGCAAGCCTCCCAGTTTATACCTATTCGACACAGACCATTTAGGATGTTTGGGGATGTTTGCCGCTCATTTCACAACATTATATTTTCAATTTATGGGTTTTATGATTTAAAAAAACAGCTCATTTTACAGGTCGGTGCTGGTGAAAGTGGATTTTGGAGCTGCTCATACATTTACAACTACTGTGTAACTACCATATTATTACAGTATGTGTGCGTGTGTTTCAAAAAGATCATATTCACCTTTTTTTTTTTTTTTTTTGGTAAAAACACGACAGACAAGAAGTGTACATTTCAAATCACACAATTATATTTATTAAAAGAGATTTTCAAACACACACTCAATCAAGAAAATAGCAATAAATGAAGAATAAAAAAAAAGAGAAAAGTTCTTTCTTCTCAGGGTTTAGTCACGGTCCTTCTTATGATGTTTCTTCTTCTTTTTGTCCCGGACCCTCTTCTCCTTTCGCCGCATTTCTATGGCTCTCTTGATCCGCCGGTCGCCCTTAGGGTTTCTGTACATCCCCTGCAGAGTGGCCCCCTTCGTCACCACCACCTTCTTCATCTTTAGCGGCGAAAGCTGTTCGGATGTGAATTTTCGCTTGAGGCAGGACTTTAGTGGTGTCAGCCTGACCGTCGGGTTCCCCCTTCTGGCCCGACGCATCAGGCGACTGGTGGTGGCGGCGGCGGCAGGGGCAGGAGGGGCGGCGGGGGTGTCAGGCACGGCGGGGGTGTCAGGCGCGGCGGGGCTGGCAGGCGCGGCGGGGCTGGCAGGCGCGGCGGGGACGGCTGTCTCTTCCACGGCGGATGCGCCCTGTCAAAGAGGAGCGAAACGGTAAGTTTGACATTTGATAAAAATGCTGGGGTTTTTTTTTTTTTTGGTGGTGGTGGGTTTTTTGGGGTGTTGTGTTTGTTTTTCACTTTACCTGGCTCGAGTCAGAGGTAGACTGGGCGGGAGCCTCTGGAGAGGAGGAGGACGAGGAGGAGGACGACGAGGCGGAGGTGGAGGAGCTGGACGACACCGTGAGGATGCGGCGTCGGGGCGTCGATGCCTTCCGCTGGCTGGCGGAAGAGGGACCCACCGGCTGGATCGGACTGAGGTCCGCACCCTCCAGCGCCTGCTCGAACAGCCTCCGGTGCTCCAACGCCTGCTTCGCCGACAAGTTCATGGCGTAGAACTTGTCGGCCGTCCGGACGTCGTGGCACATGAACTTTGCCAGCTTCATCCGGTCGTCCTCCCCGTGAGTGTTCTTGGCCTGGAAACAAAGCAAAGGGGGGGTGAGCGAGATGGAACGCTGAGACAAAGAACAAAACAAAGCGCTCAAGAAAGGAAATGCTTACGTGGCTGGCGATGGAGGTCCTCAGGTCTGTAAAGGTTGGACAGCCGGGCAGCTTCATCTCCCTCCACGCCTCCTGAAAATAACTGTTCAGATTTTTGCACGGATTCGGCGTGGACGTGAAGAAGAAGTGCTTGGCCGTCTTCCCCCCCGGCAGCTTGCTCCTCATCGCCAGAAAACGCCTCGTCCACTCGTATTCGTCCTCCAGGAGAGCCACCTGGGCCGGCCCGTAGGCTTGGTTGGTCTTGTGGCTCTCGATCTGAGAAGAAAAGGACACGAAGCGAGTTAAAGAGGCGCGTGTGTGCAAAAAATAAGAGTCGGGTTTAGGAAGTGTAAAAAGCACTCACGTTCACGACGAAGGACTTCTCCGAAGTCGACTTCCTCGCCCCCTCCACCTCCTGGATGGTCATGTTCTGATAGACCCCCCCTCGGTGCCCGTAGATGGAGGCGAGGAATGCCGAGAAGTGCCCATAGAAACGCCACAAGTTTTTGGAGTTTGGAGCGCTCTCCAGGGTGGCTGAAACAGACAAACACATTTAAATTAACATCAGCAGAAGGGGTCATGTACACGGACTGCTATCGCCGCCCCCGTCGAACAGGCGGCAGGTGGGAGGCCGACGCCCTTACCCGCCTGTCTCCCACCTACCGCCTATCCCCGTAGGACGTCTGTGGATAGAAGGAACGTGCGTATATTTACCCAGGAGCTCGGGGATGGCCTCTTTCGAGAGCTCACGGCACTTTCTTAGCGTAGCCTTCGAAATGACTCTCTCCTCCTTGGAGGCTTTCACCGCCGCCTGGTGAGCCACCACGCTCCTCCGCATGGACTTGAGGATCCGTCGCATCTCGCGCCGAAGCGCGATCAGCACGGTCTTCGTGAGTCGGCACGTGGAGGGGGGAGTTTCGGCCAGGTAATCCACAAACTGGGCCACGTTCTGCGCGTAGTGCTTCACCGTCGTTTCCTTGACGTGAGACTGGCGCAGAGACGATACCCACCTGCGCAGACAAAACACGAGAGAGAGAAACAAATCATCAAAAACGGCTCATTCAAAAACAGCAGACTCCAAGATACACTGGTACAACTTCAAGTAAAAAATACACAGAGTCGCTGCACGCAACTGCCGTTACCCGAAAATGCACCGGGCCCGTGGAGGTGCAACTTCAAGGAACGCACAACGCAGACGCAAACAACACTCCAAAATGCAACTTCGAGTAAAAAGGAACACAGCACACAGAAAACCTCAACCTCTGTACACAGGTGGCTTACTGGCTCCCTGTCAAATAGACGTCGGGCGGGTCCCAGCTTCCCTTACTCGGCAAGGCTCCCGCCTGGCGTCTATTCGACGGGGACCGTGTAGGACGTTTGCGGATGCAGCGAGTTTCACAATGACAGCAAAACACTTCAACCTTTGTACACGGGTGGCCTACTGGCTTCCTGTCAAATAAATAGCGGGCGGGACACAGCTTCCCTTACTCAGGCAGTGTCCCACACACAATCTATTCGACGGGGACCATTTAGGATGTTTGGGGATGCAGCGAGTTTCACAATGACAACAGCGGGGTTCAGAAAACATCAACCTTTGTACGCGGGCGGCTTAACGGCTCCCTTTCAAATAGATAGGCAAGTGACATCAAGCTTCCCTTACTCGCCGTGGTGCCACTTGCTATCTATTTGACAGGGACCTCTTAGGCTGTTTGGGGATGCAGCAAGCAAGTTTCACAATACAACAACTGCCGTTACTCGAAAATACACTAGGGCCAAGTCAAATGCAACTTCCAGTAAATACCATGCTACCACGCGACTAGAGTTACTCCAAAATGCACCGGGGGCCAACTTCAAGTAAACGTCATGCGACCACACCACAAAAACAGCTAGAGTTACTCCAAAATGCACCGGGGGCCAACTTCAAGTAAATAAAGGCTGACGTCACTTAAAATTACACAGGTGGACTCGCAACAAAATGACTTCAAAATGTATCCGTTATAACCCTCTCCTAAATGCCCACTTAACTTTATCATCGTCGCAATAACAAACATTAATCACGACAGCAATAACAGTAATAGTAGTAAAACAGCAGCCTTACTTGTGAATCCTGGCCGTCTCATTTAGGAACACCAGGCTTGAAAGGTTGGTTTTCCCCTCCGCCATGAAGGCCAAAAACTTTTTGATTCTGTATATCTTCCCGCTGACGTTTTCCCGGAGTTTCCTGGAGGGGTCGGGACCTTCCTGGTGACGGCGGTACTCTTCCAGGAGCTCGTCTGCGATCAAAAACAGACAAAAGTCAGCAAAAGCGTTTTCACACAAACATGACGTTGTTTTTTTTTTTGTTTTTTTTGCTGCTACAACTGTGCTATACTCACTCAGCACCACCACGTGGTCGGGGTAATGGGGAGGGCTCGCGGGCTTCCCGGTGCTGGGGCCTGGCTGGCTGGCGGAGGGGGCGCCCTCCACGGAAGATGTCGGCGAAGGCGGCGGTGGCGGCGGCGACACCAGGTGGGCGCTGGCACGGGGCCGGCGGGGGACTTCTTCCTCCGTCTCCTCCTCCTCCTCCGGGCCGAGAGAGGAGAGGAGCCTTCGGGCCACTTGCTTGATCCTCGCCGAACCCCGGGCTTCCGACTTGCGCCGGAGAGCGCGGTACCTGCGGGTGACGGACCTCAGGGTCTCGGTCAGGTCATCCACCTGCTGGTTGAGGTCGGCGATCATGCGGCTCTGCCGCTTGACCAGGCGCTTGCAGGGCTCGCTCTCGCATACCTTCTCCCTCCTGTCCTCCTCCTCCTCCTCGGGCTCCAAAGCGGCGGTGGTCGGGTCTTCCAGCACGGGGTCTCCCCTCTCGAGGTCCAGCGTGGAGACCATGGGGACCTCGGGGTTGGACGCCCTCAGCGCGGCCAAGAGGTCCAGGAGCTTACGCTGCTTGCAGGCAGTGATGGTGTTGCTCCTGTCCGCCTCGGAAAGCTCAGTGTGGGCCTGAATGTGGCGGTCCAAACGGGTCGTCTCCTTCCCGCAGCCCGGCACCGGGCAGCGGCCCTGGCGGACGTTCACGCGGCCCGACTCCAGCGCCAGCAGGTACTTTTTTTCAAGCTTGTTTTTGACGTTGTGCATGACCGTAAGATGCTGGCCGAGCCGAGCGTACATGCGGTAACACAGCGGGCAAGACTCGATGGGCATGATGGCTTTGAAAAGGTGCTTGTCTAAAACTTTTTCAAAAGAAACGGGTGTCGATGGCAAAAGCGGCAGCACTTCGTCGTCTCACTGTTTGATGCAGAGCAGTCAAGAGCTAGAGCGGTTGTGTCAGGTCAAACTCTGACTTGCAGCACTCCTCCACGCCCGTCGCCTCCCACCCCGGTCCACTTTCCAGTAAGACGCAGCTAGATTTACCCGCAAATGGACCGGCAATTTCGGGTAAGCGCACTGGAAACGCATGCATTCTTACTCGAAAATGCACAGGGGGCGGCGCCGGTGCATTTCCCAGTAACTGCGCTTCCTCGGCCTGCCCGGTATGCGAACTTACTCCGAAA
The DNA here is from genome assembly GCA_036281575.1 of Ancherythroculter nigrocauda. NCBI lineage: Eukaryota > Metazoa > Chordata > Actinopteri > Cypriniformes > Xenocyprididae > Ancherythroculter > Ancherythroculter nigrocauda. Next base: position 199,870 of record VTFQ01000409.1, on the reverse strand, counting down.
TGGACCCCCCTCCTCCTCCCCTGTGCGGGAAGCGCTCCCCCGCGTACGCGCGCGGCCTATCCGGCAAGGGCACGTAGGCCGTTCGGGGAAAATACCCGTGGGAGGCTGCGGAAAGGGGGACGGAAAAGCCGTACGCGGACAACCACTGGTCACCCTCCCACCTGTAACTTATTCCACAGGGCCCCCGTAGTCAGTCGGTGGACGCGCCCCCGATTACGCGCCCGGGCGGCGCGGCGCGCGACGCTTCGCCCGGCGCGGCCGTTCGGCTGGTCTTCCGTGGGTCCGTCCGCGAACTTACTACAGGGGGCGCGTCGGATAAGTCGCAGGTGGGAGGCCGCGGAACAGGCCGAAAGGGGACGGAAAAGCCGTACGCGGACAACCGCTGGTCACCCTCCCACCTGTAACTTATTCCACAGGGCCCCCGTAGTCAGCCGGTGGACGCGCCCCCGATTACGCGCCCGGGCGGCGCGGCGCGCGACGCTTCGCCCGGCGCGGCCGTTCGGCTGGTCTTTCGTGGGTCCGTCCGCGGACTTACTACAGGGGGCGCGTCGGATAAGTCGCAGGTGGGAGGCCGCGGAACAGGCCGAAAGGGGACGGAAAAGCCGTACGCGGACAACCGCTGGTCACCCTCCCACCTGTAACTTATTCCACAGGGCCCCCGTAGTCAGTCGGTGGACGCGCCCCCGATTACGCGCCCGGGCGGCGCGGCGCGCGACGCTTCGCCCGGCGCGGCCGTTCGGCTGGTCTTCCGTGGGTCCGTCCGCGGACTTATTACAGGGGGCGCATCGGATAAGTCGCAGGTGGGAGGCTGCGGAACAGGCCGAAAGGGGACGGATAGTACGTTCATGTACGGGGGTCGGGCGCCGCTAGGGGGCGACGCCGAGTGTCCTCGAACGTCCGTACACGGAGTGCAAAGTAGGCCGAAAGTGGACAGATAGGACGTTCCTGTACGGGGGTCGGGCGCCGCTAGGGGGCGACGCCGCTAGGGGGCGACGCCGAAAGAGCGCCGTCCCCACTCCCTGACACGCACCGCAAGTTTGTGGAACAACCCGGTGCTAAATGACTCGTAGATGACCTGATTCTGGGTCGGGGTTTCGTGCGTGGCAGAGCAGCTCCATCGCTGCGATCCATTGAAAGTAAGCCCCAGATCCAACCTTTTGTCGGTTACAAGGGCGTACCTCCGAATTCTCCCGACGCGAGCGCCGGGGGCGGGGAGGTCCGTCGCCCGGGGCCCGGCCAGCCCCGGACGTCGGGCGTGCCTCGCTCCCAGGGGCGAGCGCGTGCGTGGGGGCGGCCGTCCGGGGCCTGGCCCGTCCCGGTTCGGCTCCCCTACCCCTCTCGTGTCGGGGGGTAACTCCTTTTTTTCCCCCCCTTTCCCGGTCCCCAGGGGACCAGTGGGGACGGCGCATTCATCCGAGTCGGCCGGCGGGGGGGTCAGTCGCGTCGGGGGTCCCTCCCCGTCGCCCTGGTACTCCGAGGCGGGCGGAGACCAGGGGACCCCTGAGGCGTGAGAACCAGAACGCCGCTCCACTGGTCACCCGGCGAGAAACCGGGAGAACGCGCCAAAAAACTAAGTCGGTTTGGGGTGACCAGTGGGAAGAGGGCGTTTTGGGTGACCAGTGGGCCGGTTCTCTGGAGGCGCGGGTCGGCTGGGACAATAACCCCGGCTTAAGTGTGGGATCCCCGGGTTCGCAGGGTGAACAGGTAAGGGGGTCCCTGGCCGGAGGTTTGGTTCCCCGAGTCGGGTAGGGGGTGAGGCCCGGTGGGGGTCCCTGGCCGGAGGTCTGGTTCCCTGAGTCGTGTAGGGGATGTGAGACGCGGTGGGGGTCCCTCCCCAGGGCCCTGGTTCCCTGAGGCAGGTAGGATGTGGACCCTGGAGGGTCCTGAGCGGCCAAAACCTAGGTCGATTCGGGGTGACCAGTGGCCAAAGTCTGATTTGGGTGACCAGTGGGCCGGTGGTCTGGAGGCGCGGGTCGGCTGGGACAATAACCCCGGCTTAAGTGTGGGATCCCCGGGTTCGCACGGTGAACAGGTAAGGGGTCCCTGGCCGGAGGTTTGGTTCCCCGAGTCGGGTAGGGGGTGAGGCGCGGTGGGGGTCCCTGGCCGGAGGTCTGGTTCCCCGAGTCGGGTAGGGGGTGAGGCCCGGTGGGGGTCCCTGGCCGGGTCCCTGGTTCCCCGAGTCGGGTAGGGGGTGAGGCCCGGTGGGGGTCCCTGGCCGGGTCCCTGGTTCCCCGAGTCGGGTAGGGGGGGTGAGGCCCGGTGGGGGTCCCTGGCCGGGTCCCTGGTTCCCCGAGTCGGGTAGGATGCGAGGCGCGGTGGGGGTCCCTGGCCGGGTCCCTGGTTCCCCGAGTCGGGTAGGGGGGTGAGGCCCGGTGGGGGTCCCTGGCCGGGTCCCTGGTTCCCCGAGTCGGGTAGGATGCGAGGCGCGGTGGGGGGTCCCTCCCCAGCACCCTGGTTCCCCGAGGCGGGTAGGATGTGAGCCGGGCAGACCCTGAGCGGCCAAAACCAAAGTCGATTCGGGGTGACCAGTGGCCAAAGTCTGATTTGGGTGACCAGTGGGCCGGTGGTCTGGAGGCGCGGGTCGGCTGGGACAATAAACCCGGGCTTAATAGTGCGGTGCCCCGGGGTCGGCTGGTGAACAGGTTGGGTCTGGTGAAACCGGAGGTGTGGGTGGTATGGGTTTGGCCGGAGATGGTGAGGCGGAGGAGAGCAGACTCTGTGGTGAGGCGGAGGAGAGCACACTCCGCCCGTGTACGAGGATGGTAGGTGGGTTAGGGTGAGTGGACAGAGGTCGGGTTGGGTGTTAGGGGGTTAGGGTGTGTGTGTGTGTGTGTGTGTGTGTGTCTGTGGCTGGGGTCCTGGAGGTCGGGTTGGGTGTGTTAGGGTTAGGGTTAGGGTGAGTGGGTGTGTGTGTGTGTGTGTGTGTGTGTGTGTGTGTGGCCGGGGTCCTGGAGGTGTGAAGCGGGGGTGTGCGTGTGTCCGGGGTCCTGGAACTCCAAGTGGGCATGGTTCCCGAACTTAGGGTTAGGGTTTGTATCTCTGGAAGTCAGCCGAGTTGGGGCTCCATACGGCCGGTGTGTGGGGGTGTCCAAGGGCCCCCCCTCTGTGCCCGGAGTCTGGAGCTCCAAGTCGGCTCGGTTCCCGAGATACGGGCGGTCAAAGCTGGACAGGAAGTGAGCGTATCTCGAAAAGGGAAGGTCCCAGGAGGTGGGGACTGTGCCTGAAGTAGGGGCCCTCTGACCCCACCGTACCGCCCGAGTTTGGAGCCGGGATTCGGCTGGGTTCGGGAGATAGGGCCCTTTGAAAACAAGGGTGTTTTGGCTAAAAGCGTGCGTATCTCGGTAAGGAAAGGTCGTAGCAGCAGCTCGTGCTTCCGGGTGTGGAGGGGTCCCGGTGGGGGCCGGAGGAGAGCACCCTCCGTACGAAGATGAGAGGAGGAGAGCACCCTCCTTTGAATGAAGTCAGCCGCTCAAGAGCTCCCCCTGGAGTGTCATTTTCTGCTAAAATATTGGAATCCTTAACAGTTTCTAACACATGGCTATTCACAGTTTTATCCAGGAGAGAGGTTATGTCCTGAAATAGATTATAGCTAGATAGAGCACCCTCCCCCCCTGTGTACGAAGATGAGAGGTGGGGAGGCGGAGGAGAGCACCCTCCGTACGAAGACGAGAGGTGGGGAGGCGGAGGAGAGCACCCTCCGTACGAAGACGAGAGGTGGGGAGGCGGAGGAGAGCACCCTCCGTACTGGTTCCCTGAGGCGGCCACAGGCAGATTCCACCGCGGTGGTGGATCTCTGGAGGTGGTGGTGAGGTGGAGGAGGAGAGCAAATGACAAAGTGTCTGCCATTTTCCCCCAAGTATGAAAATGGAGTTGGCACCCCAAAGATCCAGGGTGCCAGCCGCAGCCGCCCCAGCCCGAAACGAGGTGCCCCCCCCTGGGTAAGGCCGAATTTGCCCGCGATATGGAAGTCTGCGTCCAGCGCAGGAGTTCCAAAATCAGGCCATCTGGGTGCCAGGAGGGGGGGGGGGGGGGGGGGTAGGAGCTCTCACTCAGACTTTGTAGACAAATGACCATGCACTCGTCCCTGCCCACAGGGCCGCTCAGGGGGGGGGGCTCCATGGGAGTCTGGAAGCCTGAATACACCTTCCAGGACTCGTGCTGCGTGGTGAGGCCGTGTGAGAAGCTCCTAAGTGGGCATAAAGCAGATTCCACCGTGGTGGTGGAAGTCTGGAAGTCTGACCACCTTCCAGGGCTCTTGTTTGCGTGGCAAGGCAGGACACCAAGCTCCGAAGTGGGCATACAGCAGATTCCACCACGGTGGTGGAAGTCTGGAGGTGGTGAGGCGGAGGAGAGCTCACTTGGTGGTGAGAGGCGGAGGAGAGCACACTCTGCCCGCGTATGAAGAAAAACCCACCTCGGAAAAAATTTCAGAGTATACATTTCGAGTCGGCTGCCCAAAGTTCCAGCGGCCTGGGGGCGCTGGGCCCAGCCTGGAATGAGGTGCTCCCCCTGGGTAAGGCTGATTTGCTCGTGATATGGAAGTCTGTGTCCAGCGCAGGAGTTCCAAAATCAGGCCATCTGGGTGCTGGGGAGGAGGAGCTCACTCAGACTTTGTAGACAAAGGATATACGTGTCCACCAGGAGCGAAAGACTATTATGAGCCCCTTGGTGGTGGTGGTGGTGGTGGTGGTGGTCTGGAAGCCTGAATACACTTTCGAAGGAACTCATGTTGTGTGGCAAGGCCAGATGAGAAGCTCTGAAGTGGGTGTAAAGCAGATTCCACCGTGGTGGTGGAAGTCTGGAATTCTGACCACCTTCCAGGGCTCTTGTTTGCGTGGCAAGGCAAGGCAAGGCAGGACAGGACAGGACACCAAGCTCCAAAGTGGGCATACAGCAGATTCCACCACGGTGGTGGAAGTCTGGAGGTGGTGAGGTGGAGGAGAGCACCCTCTGTACGAAGATGAGAGGTGGGGAGGCGGAGGAGAGCACCCTCTGTACTGGTTCCCTGAGGCGGCCACAGGCAGATTCCACCGCGGTGGTGGATCTCTGGAGGTGGTGGTGAGGTGGAGGAGAGCCCACTTTAGTAAAAAAAAAAAAAAAAAAAATGACTAAGTGTCTGCCATTTTCCCCAAGTATGAAAATGGAGTTGGCACCCCAAAGATCCAGGGTGCCAGCCGCAGCTGTCCCAGCCCGAAATGAGGTGCCCCCCCCTGGGTAAGGCCAAATTTGCCCGCGATATGGAAGTCTGTGTCCAGCGCAGGAGTTCCAAAATCAGGCCATCTGGGTGCCAGGAGGGGGGGAGTAGGAGCTCTGGCTCAGACTTTGTAGACTAATGACCATGCACTCGTCCCTGCCCACAGGGCCGCTCAGGCTCCGTGGGAGTCTGGAAGCCTGAATACACCTTCCAGGACTCGTGCTGCGTGGTGAGGCCGTGTGAGAAGCTCCTTAGTGGGCATAAAGCAGATTCCACTGTGGTGGTGGAAGCCTGGAAGCCTGACCACCTTCCAGGGCTCTTGTTTGCGTGGCAAGGCAGGACACCAAGCTCTGAAGTGGGCATACAGCAGATTCCACCACGGTGGTGGAAGTCTGGAGGTGGTGAGGCGGAGGAGAGCTCACTTGGTGGTGAGAGGGCGGAGGAGAGCACACTCTGCCCCGCGTATGAAGAAAAACGCGCTTCGAAAAAATGTCAAAGTATACATTTTGAGTCGGCTGCCCAAAGTTCCAGCGGCCTGGGGGTGCTGGGCCCAGCCTGGAATGAGGTGCTCCCCCTGGGTAAGGCCGATTTGCCCGTGATATGGAAGTCTGTGTCCAGCGCAGGAGTTCCAAAATCAGGCCATCTGGGTGCTGGGGAGGAGGAGCTCACTCAGACTTTGTAGACAAAGGATATACATGTCCACCAGGAGCGAAAGACTATTATGAGCCCCGTGGTGGTGGTCTGGAAGCCTGAATACACTTTCCAGGGACTCGTGTTGTGTGGCAAGGCCAGATGAGAAGCTCTGAAGTGGGCATAAAGCAGATTCCACCGTGGTGGTGGAAGTCTGGAAGTCTGACCACCTTCCAGGGCTCTTGTTTGCGTGGCAGGACAGGACAGGACAGGACACCAAGCTCCAAAGTGGGCATACAGCAGATTCCACCACGGTGGTGGAAGTCTGGAGGTGGTGAGGCGGAGGAGAGCTCACTTGGTGGTGAGAGGCGGAGGAGAGCACACTCTGCCCGCGTATGAAGAAAAACCCACCTCGAAAAATTTCAGAGTATACATTTCGAGTCGACTGCCCAAAGTTCCAGCGGCCTGGGCGCGCTGGGCCCAGCCTGGAATGAGGTGCTCCCCCTGGGTAAGGCTGATTTGCCTGTGATATGGAAGTCTGTGTCCAGTGCAGGAGTTCCAAAATCAGGCCATCTGGGTGCTGGGGAGGAGGAGCTCACTCAGACTTTGTAGACAAATGACCATCCACTCCTCCCTGCCCACAGGGCCGCTCAGGTGTGCCCTTAGGATATACGTGTCCACCAGGAGCGAAAAACTATTACGAGCCCCTTGGTGGTGGTGGTGGTCGTCGTCTGGAAGCCTGAATACACTTTCCAGGGACTCATGTTGTGTGACAAGGCCAGATGAGAAGCTTTGAGGTGGGCATAAAGCAGATTCCACCGTAGAAGTCTGGAAGTCTGACCACCTTCCAGGGCTCTTGTTTGCGTGGCAAGGCAAGACAGGACAGGACAGGACAGGACAGGACAGGACACCAAGCTCAAAAGTGGGCATACAGCAGATTCCACCATGGTGGTGGAAGTCTGGAGGTGGTGAGGCGGAGGAGAGCTCACTCTGCCTGCGTATGAAGAAAAACCCACCTTGAAAAAATTCAAAGTATACATTTCGAGTTGGCTGCCCAAAGTTCCAGTGGCCTGGGGGCGCTGGGCCCAGCCTGTAATGAGGTGCTCCCCCTGGGTAAGGCTGATTTGCCTGTGATATGGAAGTCTGTGTCCAGTGCAGGAGTTCCAAAATCAGGCCATCTGGGTGCTGGGGAGGAGGAGCTCACTCAGACTTTGCAGACAAAGGATATATGTGTCCACCAGGAGCGAAAGACTATTATGAGCCCCGTGGTGGTGGTGGTGGTGGTGGTGGTCTGGAAGCCTGAATACACTTTCCAGGGACTCATGTATTGTGTGGCAAGGCCAGATGAGAAGCTCTGAAGTGGGCATAAAGCAGATTCCACCGTGGTGGTGGAAGCCTGACCACCGTCCAGGGCTCTTGTTTGCGTGGCAAGGCAAGGCAGGACACCAAGCTCCAAAGTGGGCATACAGCAGATTCTACCACGGTGGTGGACGTCTGGAGGTGGTAAGGTGGAGGAGAGCTCTCTTGGTGGTGAGAGGTGGAGGAGAGCACACTCTGCCCGCGTATGAAGAAAAACCCACCTCGAAAAATTTCAAAGTATACATTTTGAGTCGGCTGCCCAAAGTTCCAGTGGCCTGGGGGTGCTGGGCCCAGCCTGGAATGAGGTGCTCCCCCTGGGTAAGGCTGATTTGCCCGTGATATGGAAGTCTGTGTCCAGCGCAGGAGTTCCAAAATCAGGCCATCTGGGTGCTGGGGAGGAGGAGCTCACTCAGACTTTGTAGACAAATGACTATCCACTCCTCCCTGCCCACAGGGCCGCTCAGGTGTGCCCTTAGGATATACGTGTCCACCAGGAGCGAAAGACTATTACGAGCCCCGTGGTGGTGGTGGTCTGGAAGCCTGAATACACTTTCCAGGGACTCATGTTGTGTGGCAAGGCCAGATGAGAAAGCTCTGAAGTGGGCATAAAGCAGATTCCGCCGTGGTGGTGGAAAGTCTGGAGTCCTGGCCACCTACCAGGACTTGTGTTGCATGGTGAGGCCGGATGAGAAGCTCTGAAGTGGGCACAAAGCAGATTCCACCACAGTGGTGTACGTCTGGAGGTGGTGAGATGGAGGAGAGCACACTCCACCCGTGAATGAAGAAAACTCCCCGCGGCCGCTCCGGCGTGCCTCGGGGACCATGAGTCCTCCCACCTGAAAAGCATGAACAGATGAAAGCGGGTGGGACGGACCATGATCAACGCGGGCCGGGGGGAGCGTGTCCCTCCTCATCGGGCTCGGTATGGCCGGGACGCACCCTTTGTTGTTTTATTCTGGCAGATTGGAGCGAGTGTCGCGCCAGGGGTAGGCCTCTGCCCGGTCGGAGACGACCGCTGTGGGCAGAGCGAACCTCCCCGCCTCGCGCTTCGGAGCTTGAGCCAGCGTCAGGGACCCCCCGTCCCTCCAGGGGCTGGGCCTGCGCGGCTCGGGATGAAAGACTCAGACGGCCGGTCTAGCTCGAGCGTCCGCCGCGGTGGTGTTTGCGACGGTGGTTCGGTTCAGACGCTGGGGGCCTCGTGACACCCCCCACGCACGTCACAGAGCCGGCCATCGCCCGCGCCCCGTAACCGGTGCGTTCTCCCTGTTCTGCGGCCCCCCCCGTAACGGGACGGGCACCGCACGCGCCCCATGAACGGCCGGGCCGCCCACCTCGTGGCGGAACGAGACCCGTGTGTGGGGAACCCCCGCCCGCGTCGCGGTTGTCCCGGGCCCCGGCCGACCCATCTCCCCTCGATGGTACGGTCGTCTCGTTAAAACCAGAGCCGTCGAGCGGCCGGCTCGGCACCCCCCAGAGGCTACCATATGCTTGTCGTCCCACCCCCCGGCGGCCGCTCTGGCGTGCCGTCGGGTCCAGCACGAACGCTGGGGGGAGAGAGATGGGTGACTCTCTCCCCACAGGAGGTAAAAACATCCTCAAACACGGGTGAGTGGAGACCCGTGTACGAAAAGACTGCCAGAGAATAAATCTGAGTGTTTGGCAGGTGGTGAGAGCACACTCCACCTGTGTACGGAAAATTGTGAGGTGGTGAGGCGGAGGAGAGCTCACTCCACCTGTGTACGGAAAAATGGTGAGGCGGAGGAGAGCTCACTCCACCCGTGTATGAAAATGGTGAGGCGGAGGAGAGCACACTCTACCCGTGTATGAAAAATGGTGAGGCGGAGGAGAGCACACTCTACCTGTGTGTGAAAAATGGTGAGGCGGAGGAGAGCACACTCCAACTGAGTATGAAAATGGTGAGGTGGAGGAAAGCACATTCCACCCGTGTACGAAGAACCCAACCAGGGTGAAAAATGTCAAAGTCCAAAAAAAAGGAGTTGCGCGTCCAAAATGGTGAGGCGGAGGAGAGCACACTCCACCCATGTACGGAAATGAGAGGTGGTGAGGCGGAGGAGAGCACACTCCACCAATGTACGAAAATGAGAGGTGGTGAGGCGGAGGAGAGCACACTCTACTTGTGAATGAAAATGGTGAGGTGGAGGAGAGCACACTCCACCCATGTACGAAAATGAGAGGTGGTGAGGCGGAGGAGAGCACACTCCACCCATGTACGAAAATGAGAGGTGGTGAGGCGGATGAGAGCACACTCTACTTGTGTATGAAAATGGTGAGGCGGAGGAGAGCACACTCTACCTGTGTGTGAAAATGGTGAGGCGGAGGAGAGCACACTCCACCCATGTACGAAAATGAGAGGTGGTGAGGCGGAGGAGAGCACACTCTACTTGTGTATGAAAATGGTGAGGTGGAGGAGAGCACACTCCACCCATGTACGAAAATGAGAGGTGGTGAGGCGGAGGAGAGCACACTCCACCCATGTACGAAAATGAGAGGTGGTGAGGCGGATGAGAGCACACTCTACTTGTGTATGAAAATGGTGAGGCGGAGGAGAGCACACTCTACTTGTGTATAAAAATAGTGAGGTGGAGGAGAGCACACTCCACCCATGTACGAAAATGAGAGGTGGTGAGGCGGATGAGAGCACACTCTAGCTGTGTGTGCAAAAAGTGGTGAGGCGGAGGAGAGCACACTCCACCCATGTACGAAGATGAGAGGTGGTGAGGCGGAGGAGAGCACACTGTACGAAGAACCCAACCTGGGGTGGAAATGTCAAAGTCCCAAAAAGGAGTTGCGTGTCCAAAGCTCCACTATCCTCCCAACCTGCCTTCCCATCCAAGATCTATAGTCAGTCCGTGGACTTTTCGGAACCGTACGCCTTATCTGCCTTAGGGAAGTACGCTTACTCGGGGGTGTCTGGACGGCCTATTTTGCACTCCGTGGACGGCCGTTCGTGGACACTCGCCCCCTAGCGGTCGCGCTCCGTACAGGAACGACCTATCTGTCCACTTTCGGCCTACTTTGCACTCCGCGTACGGCCGTTCGTGGACACACTCCGCGTCGCCCCCCTGGCGGCCCCCGACCCCCGTACGGGAAAGTCCTATCTGTCCACTTTCGGCCTACTTTGCACTCCGTGTACGGCCGTTCGCGGACACACTCCGCGTCGCCCCCTAGCGGCGCCCCGACCCCCGTACAGGAACGACCTATCTGTCCACTTTCGGCCTACTTTGCACTCCGTGTACGGCCGTTCGCGGACACTCGACGTCGCCCCCTAGCGTTGGCGCCCCGTACATGAACGTCCTATCTGTCCCCTTTTGGCCTATGCCAGGGGTAAGGGGCAAAACGTACACTTGGCCGCTCACTTAAGAAGGAAATGGGCGTCCATTTGTTGCAGCGCTCCCTCCGACTGCCTAGAAGTACAGTGGCAACTTAAATGAATGGGGTTTTTCCCACCAACGACCTAAATTCCCTTCCCCCTCTCGGGGGACGGGGATTCGGCGCTGGGCTCTTCCCTCTTCGCTCGCCGCTACTGAGGGAATCCTTGTTAGTTTCTTTTCCTCCGCTTAGTAATATGCTTAAATTCAGCGGGTCGTCTCGTCTGATCTGAGGTCGCGCGCGGATGTGGGAGGTAGGCCGCCGGCCGCGCAGGCCGGGCTGGCCGAGTTTCGAGGTTGGTCCGGCGGCCGCGCCCCCGCCGAGCCCACCGCCGGGGTCGAACGAGGCCCCCACGACGACGTCCGTCGGTACCCGCCGAGAGGACCCCGGGGGGCAGCTCCTCTCACGGGCAGCAGCAGCGCTCGGCCACCGGCTGCCGCGGAGGAAGGCCACCCAGGACCCGCCGACGCGACGAGGCGCCGCCCTCCCCCGAAGGGAAGACGGAGGCCTCTCCCCTAACGATGGGAGGGAGAGGTCGGGAACGCGACACGTACCGAGACCGTCTGCGCTTAGGAGGACGGAGCCAGCCAGCTACGACGCTCCAGCCGCGGGGCACCAGGGCCCCGATCGATAGGAAAGCGACCCTCAGACAGGCGTGGCCCCGGGAGGATACCCGGGGCCGCAAAGTGCGTTCGAAGTGTCGATGATCAATGTGTCCTGCAATTCACATTAGTTCTCGCAGCTAGCTGCGTTCTTCATCGACGCACGAGCCGAGTGATCCACCGCTAAGAGTTGTTTACACTTGAGTGTTTTTTTGGCCAACAACAAAAGACAAAGGTTTTTGGGGGAAAAAAAAAATGAGCGGCGAGACCCCAGGACGGGCGCCCCCTCCAGGGAGGGGGTCTTTAAACCCACGGTCCCCCTCCGAGGAGGGAGCCAGGCGGGTACCCGTCGGGGGGGGGGGTGTCTCTCGCCACTGCGCTTCACCGAAGCAAAGGCATTATCGATTTTTAACCCCCCTCGGCTGTTACCCCGAGGGGGAGAGGCATTCGATTGCCTTTTTTCGGGGGGGGGGAAGGCACGCCGGAGCGGCCTCCCCGGTTCGGTCAACCCACCAAATCGACGGGAGGGCACGCCGGAGCGGCCCCCACCAATGTCTCAGGAGACTCTCGCCTTCGGTAATGATCCTTCCGCAGGTTCACCTACGGAAACCTTGTTACGACTTTTACTTCCTCTAGATGGTCAAGTTCGATCGTCTTCTCGGCGCACCGCCAGGGCCCGCGAGGAGCCCCGGCGGGGCCGATCCAAGGACCTCACTAAACCACCCAATCGGTAGTAGCGACGGGCGGTGTGTACAAAGGGCAGGGACTTAATCAACGCGAGCTTATGACCCGCGCTTACTGGGAATTCCTCGTTGATGGGAAACAGTTTCAATCCCCAGTCCCGATCACGAGCGGGGTTCAGCGGGTTACCCGCACCTCTCGGCGCAGGGTAGGCACACGCTGATCCGCCCATTGTGGCGCGCGTGCAGCCCCGGACATCTAAGGGCATCACAGACCTGTTATTGCTCCATCTCGCGTGGCTGAACGCCACTTGTCCCTCTAAGAAGTTGGACGCCGACCGCGCGGGGCCGCGTAACTATTTAGCATGCCGGAGTCTCGTTCGTTATCGGAATGAACCAGACAAATCGCTCCACCAACTAAGAACGGCCATGCACCACCACCCACAGAATCGAGAAAGAGCTATCAATCTGTCAATCCTTTCCGTGTCCGGGCCGGGTGAGGTTTCCCGTGTTGAGTCAAATTAAGCCGCAGGCTCCACTCCTGGTGGTGCCCTTCCGTCAATTCCTTTAAGTTTCAGCTTTGCAACCATACTCCCCCCGGAACCCAAAGACTCTTGGTTTCCCGGCACGCTGCTCGGAGGGTCATGGGAATAACGCCGCCGGATCGCGGGTTGGCATAGTTTACGGTCGGAACTACGACGGTATCTGATCGTCTTCGAACCTCCGACTTTCGTTCTTGATTAATGAAAACATTCTTGGCAAATGCTTTCGCTCTCGTCCGTCTTGCGCCGGTCCAAGTATTTCACTATGGCAAGCCAAAGTACTCACAAACGCCTGGTCGGACGTCTGATTGCACACTGACGTGTCAAAAGCGCGCTTTTGACAGCAAAACGCGCGTCCTCGACGTGTGATTTGCGTTAAGAACACGCGTTCTTAACGCGCGCTTTGGTATCATGGGAAACGCGCGTCAAGAACGCGCGTTTTTTGTGTACCAAAACGCGCGTTCTCGGCGTGTGATTTGCTATTAAAACGCGCGTTCTTGACGTGCGCTTTGGAGTGACCAAAAACGCGCACTTTTGACGTGCGTTTATCATAACAAAAATGGGCGTCGAATACGTGCGTTTGAGTCAGACAAAACGCTCGTTATGAACGTGTGAACAGGTAAACCAAACAGGCAGTGCAAACGTGTGTTTGAAGTGTCCATCAGGCGAAGAGAACGCGCTCTTTCCTTAGAGTTCTCAAAAGTGCATGTCGAAAGCGTGTGCTCACTCTTTAGGGCTTTGTTTTTGTCCGCTATAGGTTTAGGACAGTATTATCATTAAACCCAACCAAAACAACATGGAATTGTCGAGGATAAATTTGGCAGATGATTATAATGGTTGAGTTATAATCCATAATAATTAATATGGAATATGCATATGAAAACGTAAAACTATTATTTAAAATAGCCGTAGGGGATGACAGTGGATACCTTCGATCAAGGCCAAAACTTTGTAAGTTTGTAAGGAGCCAATAACGACATGTATGATCATCTTGGCTATACATTACGGTGGCGCATTGCCTCATAAATAATATTTTTCCCCCCTCAATTATGTCATTAAGACATCTTTTCTCGTAATAACGAGATGTTATGTCGTTAAAATCACATATGTTGTACGTGACGTGTACGAAAAATACCTTTATACCTTTATCTGATCTATAGAGCTCATATAGCCTATATCGGTTCAATTTACATTTATTTTTTTAGCGCTTTTCACAATACTTAGGCCTATAGTTTTAAAGCAGCTTTATAGGAAATGCTTTAACATTACAATTTGGAGTACCTAATCTGTTATCAAAGGTGACTGTACAAGTTATGGCCTAATTTCAGACATATATAGCCTACATAGGCTATATGTAGTTAGCTAACATATTAATTTAAACAATGTATTAGGTAGAAACAATGAGCGATGTCCAGAAAAATGTGTAGGCCTAGCCTATATATTAAACGTTGTAGCCTACTAAGAAAGCATAGGTACTACACAGAAAAATGTATTCGTGCAGAATTTGATCTTTTAATAGCCTATCACTTAGTAGGCTACATTAAGCGACCTTGAGCTTTTTCTTTATAACGGTTTTCTATAAGAGAAAAACACTTAATGTAGGCTAATTAAACGAACTGCGTTCATATTCTGGGCTCATCTGCTTTGCTGTACATAGTATGGTTTAGTATGGTGTTTACTGAGTTTGGTCTTTTATGTCACACATTATACAAGCATTAAGCTTTAAACATGTATTTTAGGGTATCTCCACAACAAATCCATAATGGTATTCAATACAAAACAAGACTGAAAATTGTTATAAAAAGTATAAAATAATCATAAACAAATTATGGCATTCATTACAAACAATATTTATTTAAAAGCCTAAAAAAATGTATTTAAATTGACACTGTTGGGCTCTCATTCGGCACAAATCCAATTGTGTATTAGCACTTGGACATTAAAATATATTTACATTATGTTGTTAAACAATGCTTTCGTGTCCCAAAACAGCACTCACATGCGCAAAAACATGTTTGGAACAGGGTCGATAATTTCAATATTAGTGGGGCTCAGCCCCAAATGAGGGATTTAAAAAAATATATATGCTATAGGTCGATATAGGCCTATTTAATAAATGTTATGCATGAACAATACATAGGCCTATATCAAGTCAAACCCTGTTGAATTTATTTCTAATCATTCTAAATATTCATGAATATTCAATAAGAATAGAGACAAACTTTAGGCTATTTTTGGCTGTATTTGTCTAGATTGGCAATATGTGGCTAACATTTTCTTTTTAATATTTTTTCCAATACATGTAATCTTTTGAACACTATTTTTTTTTAAACTCTATTTCTGTGCAGTAAAATTAACTTGAATGTATAACAAAATTTAGTAGTTTAGGCTTTAAAATATTGTTTGTAGGTAATGAATGCCAATATAATTTATGTTTATTTAATACTTATATTTTGTATAGAACAATTTAAAGGATTTGTTGTGGAAATAGCCTAAAATACATGTTTAGCATATTTTTTTTGTAAAAATTTCGTTTTTACCGGCTAGCCCGGCTTCAGGTTGGCATAGGGGTATTTAATCCCACCACTGCTTTTTTAGTTCCCCTTGCGCTACAAATCTTTTAAATTTAATGGTATTCAGAAAAAAAGAACAATAATGACAAATATAATATATAAACGTCAACCCCAAACCAAATTAATTTAAAGCTAAACTGAAATAGAAACCCATTTGGCATAAATCCAAATGTTTCCATATGCACTATTTGGATCCTATAGCCTATTTATTATTTAAACGCTCTGGGTAGCGTTTCCCAAAAGCATCGTAAGCCTAAGTTGATCGTAGCTCCAAGCTCCATTGGTTTCAGTAGAGCTACGATCAACTTAAGCTTACGATGCTTTTGGGAAACGTAGCCCTGGGCTGGATTTCCCGATAACGTTGTCTCTCAGCGCACTACGAAGACCCTAAAGTATACCTTAACTGAATGTATATCTTTTTCAGGCATGTTCCCCGAACTATACCTTAGGAGGTTGCTTAAGATATACCTTCTTAAGTGCGACGTTACCAGGTGCTGCGCATGGCACTGAAGCTGAATTGGTTGATATCGATGGCTCGAGAATCGATAATTCACTCTATACAGGGGCTGCTTCACTATGTTATGTGAGAAATCAGTGTTCTTTATAAAAATAAGCACTTCAGAAGTAGAAAATGCATTTATCAGGACTCATTGGATCTTATAAAAATAATCCAAATTACAAACTAAATCTATCTTGTAATTTATCTATATTCTGGGGGTGCGGAGCCCCCATCAGCGCGAGTTTAAGGCGATAGTTATTTAGAACATCATTTTAGAATGTTCCTTGGAGACGCGTCATGCAGCTGGCAGATATGTATGCAACTCGTTTATATCGTTTTTCCTTTGTTATTCAAAATATTCACAAACTTGTTAACTACACCAAGCATTTTATGATATATTCCGATTGTAAAATATGTGGAAGTGAATTTTTGTCGCGCGATGAGTTTGCACCGCAATTCAGAGCTGTCGGATTTACTTAATTTTCCCCGAAATACATTAAAGTATGTGGCTGGTGAACTGGGAGAAGAATAGAGTAACTTATGTTTCATACACAATGTGTATCTGATATTAATAAAACACTTCGTCAAATTATATAATTGAAAGGGTTATTATTGCAGCTTCTATAGACATCGGTGTATTGAATTTGAATTTAACAAACTATAAATGTATTTTTATATAGCCTAGTGCCTCATTCATATGTGTGTTTAAATGACTGAAATCTAAATAAACCTGATGTGGGGTTGAAAACACTAAATATAGTTGTGATATATGACAAGAGCTGAGCGCGTCTGTCTCTGGATCAGAGCTAAAGCACATTTGAAGTGAATCTTTGCATTTTATTCTTTGTCATTATCCTAATTGAACACTGGGTGCATTACAACTTCAGAATTATGTTCGTATAGACTGTCAGCAGTGATAAGGTACACTGAAAAAAATGATTTTTTGACGCTGTTCACTTTATTTAAACAACTTATTTTGATTCAACACCATTGTATTAGGTTTCTGGTTCAGATTTAATTGCTTCATGTTAAATTGACTTAAAACAATTTCTTTTTTACTTAACTCGATGTTTTCATATTAAAATAACATGTTTCAATCAAGTAAACCCAACCAGGACTCAATCAAACAGGACTTTCACTTCCCATCATGCTTTGCAAAGGGGCTGAACTGGGAGAGTAAATGTTGAAATAAAGTGTTATTTTAAGCAGTTTTTAGCGAGATGAGAAAATGGAGAGACATTTTAAATGTTTATTGTTCTATTATGTTGGTATTTAAAAGTTTCTGTTAGTTAATAGTTTTAGGGTTACCATTGTGGTGAATTGTTGCACTTGTGCTTGGGTTGAGGACCTGCTAACAAATTTTCATATTACTTTAATATTAAAGTATTCACTATGGTAGTGCTCTGGGTTGCATTTCCCAAAAGCATTGTAAACTTATGATGACCGTAAAACCATTACCACCAATGGACTTATGATCAATTTAGGCTTTACGATGATTTTGGGAAATGCAACCTTGGATGAAACCAGAATCACTTTTAGATTGCCAACACAGAACATCACATCACAAAAGTTATATAAATCATAAGACTGAAAAAGAAACATTAATTGTAAAAATCAATGTATATGAAAACAGTTTATTTTATATAAACTAAAACCATCCAAGTTAAATGAACACAATTGATTATAGATAGTTTAACATGTTTGATTCTATTGGATTTTACTTGTCTCAATCATGTGGAACCACTGTCCATGATTGAATTGAGTAAGTTGGACATAACTATTTTACATAGATTCTCCCTTAGTCAGTTGTGTTGTCACAACTCAAGGATTTTGCATAGATTAAAAATAAACCTTTAATGTTAATAAAAACTAAGTTGGTTGTGTGGAACCACTGTCCATAATTGAATTGAGTAAGTTGGACATAACTATTTTACATAGATTCTCCCTCAGTCAGTTGTGTTGTCACAACTCAAGGATTTTGCATAGATTAAAAATAAACCTTTAATGTTAATAAAAACTAAGTTGGTTGTGTGGAACCACTGTCCATAATTGAATTGAGTTAGTTTAAAGTATCATTTTTTTGAGTGTATAGTTAAGAGTGGTCCAGACCAACCTTACGAAAGTATGACTTACAGAAGGTATACTTAACTAAGAACGTTTCGGGAAACATGTATTAACGTTAACGACGTAGAGTTAACAAGGTTTCGGGAAATTCAGCCCTGATTGTACACAGACTATTTAAAATGAGCAGTGGCTTTTTCTGTATTTGGTTGAATGTATTTTGTTTTGACAATAAACAGGCTGCATGCGATGTCAAGTTATAGTAGCCTAGCTAAAACTGATATGGCGCCGGCGCGTTCACTTGAATTTTCTTATAAAAGCATAAACAACTTAAAATACTCAGACATTTATGGTCATAAGAGTAACACCATTCGAATCTGTGTAAGTATAACTATTATTGTAACTATTATTTGCACTTACACAATAAAACATTGCTTGAAAAATAAAGACAAGCAATGCCTTTCCGTGAACTTCTCAAAAATGAATCGAAACTCATCATATGGTCTACTTGTCGCATTTTTTTTCTTTCATTTTCTTAATATGTTAATTATTTAGGTTTAATATATTTCGTATATGCCTAGCTAGAAATAGGCTATTTATTCCTTTTATAAGATTTCATCTTGTTTTTTCTTCGTTCACAGAAGCGTTGCATGTGATGCAATGAATCCTCATGTTTTGTTGTTTCTCCTATATAGCCTCGGCTAAAACTAAAGCCATGGGATTTTTTTCCTCATTCTAATTTCATTTAGTTTTAATTTAACATAATCTTGTCGGTTAATGAAAGGATCGCGTCGGTTGAAGGTCGTTGGGGAAAGGAAATTATATTGAAAATATCATTTTCAACAAATATTTAGGCTATATTTTCTTATATTTCAGGTTATTTCGATTAGCATAAATGTTTTGAATAGTTTTTTTTTAGTTAACTATAGGCTAATAACCTTGCCAAGGCAAAACATCCACAGAACTGCAGTATACCTATACAGGAATTTTTCCAGCTGTTTAACCCGCCAGTGTGGAGGATAGCCTTTTGAGATTTACTCGCCAGACGGAAAAACTTACCCGCATTTGGCGCTTGGCGGGTGTTAATTTCGGACCCTACATGAGACTATTTTTATTGAGCAATTTAGCTAGCCCACATCATAACGCACGTTAGACAACATTTGCAACTATAATTGAAGTCTGTAACTTAGTCTCGGCACACAGACTGATTAAGCAAGGCTACGTCTGTAGTGACAAGGCTCACCATTTTATTATTTGCTTACCTTGATTGTCTTCCAAACTTTCACACGTGCCGACTCCGACTGCTATATAGCTACCTATGCTCCGAGCTCTCTCTGAACTTCTCACACGCAACTGACGTATCAGGTGCAAGGTTTTCAGCCAATCAACGATCAGAGAATACTGCAGTGAGAACGTTGTAGGGAGATGTAACAGCTGTGGGCCTTAAACTCCTCTCCTGTCATTAATACGCTGTGGTCTAGTCATCAACAGAAAATTAACGGATTGAGAGGGGAGAAAAATGGATTTTGGCGTGACATTTCTTGCGGGTGCGTGAGAGCGTGAGATTGATGCTGAAAGCGTGAGTGTCACGCCAGATGCGTGAGAGTTGGCAACCCTGTGACTTTAACACAAGGAACCGTGTTTTTGGTTTTCAGTACTCACATTTGACAGGTTCCGCGTCACTTTTCTCCTCCGTGTTCGATTATGACGTATCCTCTCCCGTGGCCTCCTGGGATAGAAAAGTATCTATTGAGGAACACTTCAGAATCTGGGTGGAAGCAGTAGGCCATCCAGGAACTTCTTGACTACTCATTTATGATTACTGAGGTTTCTGACATACTTATTCGCTCGCCTACTGCTTTTCCCCTACTATATAGTAGGTAAGTACAAGTAGGCGGTTTCGGACGCACTTTAAGTAGACGCACATCCGAATCCCGTGAAAATTAGTACGTCACCCAGGTTATTTTCGCCTACTGTTTTTTGACTACTAAAGCCTCGTTTACACTGCACGCGTTTACGGCACGTTACGGCTCCGGCAAGGGTTTGTTCCGTCCTCTGAGCAGTGTCAACTCACACTAGAAGCATTTCAGAAGCGAAGCGGCTGGATTCGCGAGACCACGAGATTTGCCTGTCCAACGTTGTTTTCGTTGATTTTTTTCATGTTTTTAATGGCTAAATGGTTATATTTTGCCCGGTTTAATTGTGTTTATTGCTATGCCATATTTTATTTTGCTGTAGCCAAACAGACTTAAAATTCCAGTTATGGACAACAAAAACAAAGAAATTTCAAGTTTTTCAACTTCGAATCTCTTGTCTTCAGTTTCTGGCCTCCTAGTGATGTGAAATATGAGCGGGAGTTTACTCAGGGTGATTATTTTGACTTTATTTTGTATTTGAGCTGCGCGTCATGGATGCGGCGTCCGTCAAAAGCGTGAACTGCAGCTGCAGAGACGCGCGAGTATTCACACTGGAAGCGTTTGTACAGCGTCACAGCAGCGGCTCGAAGCTGCATATAAAGTGGGCATTTCTTTACAAAGACAGCTATAAATTTGTTTTTATAAGTTGGTCATTATAAACTTGATAGTCTTGAAAGTTTGTTAACATGCAAAACTCACATAAACGTAAAATGAATAAAAGTAAATAAATACACACGCAGCACGCGTCAGCAGAGCGTAAGCATATCGCAAGTCAAAAGGGTCAGAATTACGCTATAGAACATACGCGTTTACAATCTAACGCCGTCAAATACGTTGTGATTACAAACGCCGTAAAAAAAAACGCACGAAAATCCGTCAATGACGCCGTATTTAACTGTGTTTTAGTGTGCATGAAAAGCGGCGCTTTTTACGCCGTCCATCTTGCCATATGACGCCGTAAAAAACGGCGTTTTGGCTGCACATAGAGCATCTTTTACGGCGTTTTGCTTACAGTATAATGAGTCACGCCCATGATTTCAACAGCCAGTAGGTGTGAATGGTTTTCACCCAATCAGTGGTAACTGAGTCAGACCTGACCAATTCAGCAGGGATCATTTTAGCCAAAGGAGTCCCTATGAATTGATAGGATATATTTATGTACAATAACCTATAACTATTTTCATCTCTACTAACATTAAACATATTAAAGACCACACCTCTTTATCATTCTTTAATGTATTGCTAAGATTTCATGTTCAGCAATACCTACCCCATTCTATGTGTTTAACTTATAACCTATGGTATTAATATCCTGCCATGATTCAAAACTGAAAATAAAGTTCTGAAAGGTTGAAACTAAGTGTTCGAAAACTCAAAATCTTCCAAAAAAAAAGTTTTGCAAGATCGAAAATAAGATTTGCAAGCTTGCAAAATGTAAAAAAATAAAAATATCTCTGCAAACAGGTCCGTGTAACGCTTCACAATTCAATTTTCAGACCATACAATGCAAATGCAAAAATGAAAAAATGAAACCATACATTCATTTTTCTTGTTTTTTGGTTACATCATCAATGGATATTTGCCATCCCCCCCCCATATTTGTCTTGTAATTTGCGCCGTGGGCTGTAGCATTAGCACGGGGGTGTGGCCGCGGACTGTCCTCTCATTGATGTAACTGCTTTATTTACACTGCATGCATGTTGAAGAGTAGTGTCACAGCTACACAATCTGCACCTTCTGACACGAACACTTACGCCACGCCCACTCGTTCACAATCACCTGAATACTGAACACCTGTGCATCATCACCAGAGCCACATATAAGCACGCCAGTCCCATTCACTCATTGTCTGGTCTTGCACCGATCCCTACACGTCACACGACTTCGTCTTACCTGAACATTATACCTACTGTTGTCTTCATCGTCTTCATCTCCAGTCCTGAGTCCTCCGTCATCATCTGTGTCACCATCGTCATCTGCCAAGGAAAGTTTACATTGTTATACCATTCACCAGTTCTACGTGTCAAGATTCTTTACCTGTGTCTTCACCTGTGTCTGAAACCTCTGTTAATAAACACTGTTGCACTTACTTCATCTGTGTCCTCGTCTGTGTCTGACAGAAGACCAGACCCGATGCAGAGCTCTTCAGGCACAGGCGGGGACCGCACCACGGATCCCTTCCTGGAACTGGTCAACGCTGTACGGTCCTCACTCCTTCAAAATACCACAACCACCACACCGTCATCATCAACACCTACTCCACCGCTCACTTCTTCAGCTGCCCCTGCGAGTCCCATGGCCAAACCAGCGACATACAGCGGCGCGGCGGAGGATTGCAGCGGGTTCCTACTACAATGCTCTCTTTTCCTGGAAGCCAATGCTCATCTGTTCACCACCGAAAGAAGCCGGGTGGCGTTCATCATTAATCTATTATCAGGTAAAGCCCTGCAATGGGCCCAATCATTATGGGAAACTAATTCTGCGGTCCTTGGTTCTGTATCCTCATTCTGTTCCCAGTTAAAGGAAGTCTTCGGCCAGCAGACAGCTGATTTATCCATTCACGATCAACTATTCAACATTCGCCAAGAAAGGAACGAGACTGTAAGTTCATATGCTGTGCGCTTCCGCACCCTCGCTTATATAAGCGGCTGGAATGAAACCGCTCTCATCACAGCTTTTCGTCATGGATTATGTGAAGAAGTCAAACAATGGATCGTGGTATATGAAGATTCCCTGGGGTTAGAGAATCTTATCCAAAAATCCATCCGGGTTTCCCAACGACTCGCTGCTTGCAGTCACACCGCTCCCGCTGTAAATCCTCCGCCCGTCTTACCATCTGTCGCGCCTCCAGCACCTGAACCCATGCAAGTTGATACATACCATCTCACCACCTCAGAACGACAACGCCGCATCAACTTAAGGTTGTGCTTGTATTGTGGGGGAGATGGACATCAACTACCCACCTGTCCAGTTCGACCTCCTCGTCCAGCGGTGAGTACCATCCAATTACCTCCTCAAACAGCACGCTTAACTAAAACCTGGGTGAACCTAAGACATGGTCAATCTTCTGTTTCAGTACAAGCCCTCCTCGACTCCGGGTCGGCGGGGAACTTCATCAGCCAACAAACCCTCAATCTCCTGAATGCCAAACGTCAACGCAGCCCCGTCGACCTGGAAATAACGACCATACAGGGAAAGCCGCTGGGCCGAGGTCATGTCCGTTACTTCTCCCCCACACTCATCCTTCGCGTCGGTCACTTGCATGTGGAGGACATCACATTTATGGTGCTGGAGGAGTCAACCGCTGACATTATCCTGGGACGCCCATGGTTAAACCAACACCAACCTCACATCCATTGGCCAACTGGTGAAATCCTCAAGTGGGGTAAGAACTGCCATGAACACTGCATCACCTTACCTGTAAAAGTTCTTCAATCATCTTCTTCATCCAGAGAACCACCACTACTGATCCAATCTACCTCAGTTGAAAGTCCAGAAACCCAAGTCCAAGTAACCATTCCTTCAGCTTATCGGGCGTTCCAGGATGTCTTCAGTAAGCGGTTGGCAACTCAACTTCCTCCTCATCGGCCATGGGACTGCGCCATCGACCTCCTGCCTGGGGCCACGTTACCTAAGGGAAGAGTATACCCCTTGTCCATCCCGGAGCAGAAGGCCATGGAGGAGTACGTCCAAGAGGCTCTTCAGCAGGAATTCATACGACCATCGACTTCCCCTGCCGCGTCGAGTTTCTTCTTCGTGGCCAAAAAGGACGGAGGCTTGCGGCCGTGTATTGACTATCGCCATCTCAATTCACAGACAGTTAAGTTCAGCTATCCCCTTCCTCTGGTCCCAGCTGCCCTGGAACAATTACGTGGAGCCACCATTTTCTCAAAACTGGACTTGAGGAGTGCATACAACCTGATTCGCATATGGAAGGGGGACGAGTGGAAGACAGCGTTCATCACCCCGTCCGGGCACTACGAATATCAGGTGATGCCGTATGGGTTGTCCAATAGTCCGTCTGTGTTCCAGAATTATATGAATGAAGTTTTCCGAGATTACCTGAACAAGTTCGTCATTGTATACATCGACGACATCCTCATTTACTCTCATCGTACTGAAGACCATGTGAACCATGTCAAACTCGTCCTCCAGAAGCTCCGTGAACACCAACTCTATCTTAAACTGGAAAAATGCGAATTCCACACCTCCTCAGTCCAGTTCCTAGGTTATGTCATCGATTCCAATGGTGTGAAGATGGACCAGGGGAAGGTGGAAGCCATCACTCACTGGAAACAACCCAACACCATTAAGGAGCTTCAGAGATTCCTGGGCTTTGCTAACTTCTACCGCCGTTTCATCAACAACTACAGCATGCTCAGTTCACCACTCACCTCTCTTCTCCGTAACCGGCCCAAGTCTCTGTCCTGGAACCCCACGGCCACGAACGCCTTCCATCAGTTGAAACTCGCCTTCAAGTCCGCTCCGATCCTGGTCCATCCCGATCCAAACCGTCAGTTCATCGTCGAGGTAGATGCCTCTTCCACCGGGGTCGGAGCGGTACTGTCCCAGCGGCAGGGGGATCCTCCACGACTCCATCCATGCGCCTTCTATTCCAAGAAGCTATCCCCGGCGGAGCAGAATTACGACATTGGCAATCGTGAGCTCCTGGCGATCAAGCTCGCATTGGAGGAGTGGCGACATTGGCTGGAGGGAGCTAAGGAACCGTTTGAAGTTATCACTGACCACCGCAACCTTGAATATTTACGAGACGCAAAAAGACTCAACCATCGCCAAGCCCGATGGGCCTTATTCTTCACCAGATTCAACTTCAAAGTCACCTACCGTCCAGGAAATCAGAACAACCGTGCCGATGCTCTATCTCGTCTCCATCAAGCAGATCCCGATCCAGAACCTCCAGAGCCTATCCTCCCTCCAGCCATGATCGTAAGCCCAATCCAGTGGACCATCAACCAACAGATCCAACAAGAGAACCTCCTCCAACCTGCTCCGCCGGGAGGTCCAGAGGGTAGATTGTACGTTCCACCCCATCACCGGATCACCCTCTTGGACTTAGCTCACTCATCTCCGGGCTCTGGACACCCAGGCAGGAGAAGGACCCTCTCGCTCCTTCAACATCGTTACTGGTGGCCATCCATGCTTCAGGATATCTCCCGGTACATCAAGGGTTGCTCAGTCTGTGCCATCGCGGATACCCCTAGGAGATTACCTGAGGGAAAGCTTGTGCCTCTGCCCATCCCAGAACGACCCTGGACCCACAGTCCACCACAGGGCTCACCCCGTTCCAGTCTGTGTTAGGATACCAACCTCCCTTGTTTCCATGGTCGGGTGAGCCCTCGGAGATCCCAGCGGTAGATCACTGGTTCCGACAGAGCGAGAGGGTCTGGGACTCAGCTCACGTGCACCTCCAGCAGGCAGTCCGGAGGCACAAAGAGCAAGCTGACGCCCGCCGACGACCCACTCCTCAATATCAACCAGGACAACAAGTTTGGCTCTCTACTCGGGACATCCGCCTCCGGCTGCCTTGCCGTAAGCTGAGTCCCCGGTACATCGGACCATTCACCATCGAGAGGCAGCTGAATGAAGTGACCTACCGTCTTCAACTCCCAGCACAGTACCGCATCTCACCATCCTTCCATGTTTCTCTTCTCAAACCCTTCACTGACCCTTTGTCTCCTCCTTCCACAGAGCCTGGTGATGATGCCGTACCTCCTCCTCCTGCCATCGATGAAGACACCAACATCTACCGGGTGAGAGCTATCCTTGACTCGCGGCGACGTGGGTCCCAACTGGAGTACCTAGTGGACTGGGAGAACTACGGCCCAGAGGAGCGATGCTGGGTTAACCGCCAGGATATCCTTGACCCCAGTCTACTTACCGAATTCCACCATGAACATCCCGACCGTCCCGCTCCTCGAGGCCGTGGTAGACCCCGTCGCCGCCGTCGTTCCCAGCCGTCAGGAGCCGCCCGTGGAGGAGGGGGTACTGTCACGGCTACACAATCTGCACCTTCTGACACGAACACTTACGCCACGCCCACTCGTTCACAATCACCTGAATACTGAACACCTGTGCATCATCACCAGAGCCACATATAAGCACGCCAGTCCCATTCACTCATTGTCTGGTCTTGCACCGATCCCTACACGTCACACGACTTCGTCTTACCTGAACATTATACCTACTGTTGTCTTCATCGTCTTCATCTCCAGTCCTGAGTCCTCCGTCATCATCTGTGTCACCATCGTCATCTGCCAAGGAAAGTTTACATTGTTATACCATTCACCAGTTCTACGTGTCAAGATTCTTTACCTGTGTCTTCACCTGTGTCTGAAACCTCTGTTAATAAACACTGTTGCACTTACTTCATCTGTGTCCTCGTCTGTGTCTGACAAGTAGTTTAAAAGACTGAACACAGAGGATGACCTTTTTCACCCAAAGTGCTATCATTTTTATTATTAATATAATAACTGTGCTAAATACGAGTATTCACACTGGAAGCGTTTGTACAGCGTCACAGCAGCGGCTCGAAGCTGCATATAAAGTGGGCATTTCTTTACAAAGACAGCTATAAATTTGTTTTTATAAGTTGGTCATTTATAAACTTGATAGTCTTGAAAGTTTGTTAACATGCAAGGTGTACAAAACTCACATATACGTAAAATGAATAAAAGTAAATAAATACACACGCAGCACGCGTCAGCAGAGCGTAAGCATATCGCAAGCCAAAAGGGTCATAATTACGCTATAGAATATACGTGTTTACAATCTAGCGCTGTCAAATACGGCGTTTTAAACAGTATTTGCGCCGCAAAATACGCCGTTGTGATTACAAACGCCGTAAAAAAAACGCGCGAAAATCCGTCAATGACGCCGTATTTAATGGTGTTTTAGTGTGCATGAAAAGCGCCGCTTTTTACGCCGTCCATCTTGCCAGAGGATGACCTTTTTCACCCAAAGTGCTATCATTTTTATTATTAATATAGTAACTGTGCTAAATATAAGGCAGTCTCGGACTGGCCATCGCGAGCAGCTGGGA
Source organism: Ancherythroculter nigrocauda (assembly GCA_036281575.1). Classification (NCBI taxonomy): domain Eukaryota; kingdom Metazoa; phylum Chordata; class Actinopteri; order Cypriniformes; family Xenocyprididae; genus Ancherythroculter; species Ancherythroculter nigrocauda. The sequence continues at coordinate 173,364 of VTFQ01000409.1, read as the reverse complement.
AAAGTGAAATCCCGGTGGCTTGGCTGATTTGGATCATTGTCCAGCTTGTTTGTATTTACTTATTCGTTATTACTTATTAATATACATTATACCCTTGGTCAGGGGGTGCATTTTACTTGGTGGGCTACAGTAACCACGAGATCCCAGTTCATTTTCAGTGGGATGGGCAGCAGACGGAGGGCAGCTCGAGCAGCAGCGCTTAACGTCATGAAAGTACCAAGTGAAAATATACAAAAATTTGAGCATAATTTTAAAAAAATGTTAGGTTTTTAGCTCTCGTTTTATAGCGTAGCCTACAATATTTTATATAGGCTAGCTAGCGCTGCAAGTCAAGAGCACTATTATACGATTTATTTCGGTTCATTATCGAATGTTGGATTCCCACAGTAATCATTTGGGTACACCACAGGCAATAAATAATAACGAATAAGTCGATAAATAACTACAAACAAGATGGGCAATGTGCCAAATCAAAGTATTTGTTTTTATCCATTGAAATTAATAATTTAAAATAAATAAATCATAGTGCTCTTGACTTGCGGCATATAGATGTATCAGATTCGCCTCATCTTCGGCGAACCACTTCTACTGTAATGAACAGAGTTAATAACTGCTAGATTTAAGGGCATTTTAAAGGTGCTACAGAGGATGTTTTCGACGACTGAGAAACCAAAGACTTTTAGCGCATGCATAAGAACAACCCCCCTCCTTCACAGCTCATTTCGAGGGAACGCCTCCCAAAACTCGTGCACGAGTATTGGAACACGAGTGTTTACCACCGGCATTCGCTGTGTCGTGTTAGTGGATTCATTATGTCGGACTCATCGCAGGTAACTCATAATCTGCAGTAAAATGTATAAAACAAAACATCCTCTATAGCACCTTTAGCGAACAAAAAGCGTGTGAAGTGCGGAAGCTCAAGCTGGTTGCCGTGGTGACGAACAATGCCCACTAAAGAAAACATCTGCATCTTTACTGTTAAATATTGTTTTACAAGCAAGAGCTAAATGCTTAACAAAATTAAAAACTTAACCAAATTATGCTCAAATTTTTGTATATTTTCACTTGGTAGTATTTTTATCTTTCATGACGTTAAGCGCTGCTGCTCGAGCTGCCCTCCGTCTGCTGCCCATCCCACTGAAAATGAACTGGGATCTCGTGGTTACTGTAGCCCACCAAGTAAAATGCACCCCCCGACCAAGGGTATAATGTATATTAATAAAATAAAGTAATAACGAATAAGTAAATACAAACAAGCTGGACAATGTGCCAAATCAGCCAAGCCACCGGGATTTCACTTTTCCCAGCTGCTCACGATGGCCAGTCTGAGACTGCCTTATATTTAGCACAGTTATTATATTAACAATAAAATGATAGCACTTTGGGTGAAAAAGGTTATCCTCCATTTTTTTAAACTACTCCTCAACATGCATGCAGTGTAAATAAAGCAGTTACATCAATGAGACTATAGTAGTCCGCGGCCACACCCCCGTGCTAATGCTACAGCCCACGGCGCAAATTACAAGACAAAAAATGGAAAAATAGAAAATCGGTTAGATTTCATTTATTCAAATGATTGTTTCTAAAGTCGTAATTTAGCAAAAGTAAAATTGAAAAAAGGGGGAAAAATGGCATTGATGATGTAACCAAAAAACAAGAAAAATGAACGTCTGGTTTCAAATTTTCATTTTGCATTTGCATTGTATGGTCTGAAAATTGAATTGTGAAGCGTTACACGGACCCAAACATTATGTTGTTTTTGAGATTTCCTTCTTCAGAACTGCAATATTTTTTTTACGATGTTGCGCAAAGAATTTTTCAGAGTTTCAAATCTGTCAGTGTTCTCCCACTGTATAGTTTGTTTTCCAGGTTTGAAACCTTGTAAATGGTGATCTGAAAACTGGTGTGCGAATGTGTGAAAAAAAGTTTTGAAACTCTGAAAACAGAGTTTTTCAGGCTTGCAATGTGGTAAAAAAATAAAATCTCTGCAAACATAATTTTGTTTTTGAGTTTTCCTTCTTCAGAAGTGCAACACTTTTTTTTACGGTGTTGTGCAATCATTTTTTCAGAGTTTTGAATTTGTCACTGTTCTCCCAGTGTATAGTTTTCCAGATTCGAAACCTTGTAAATAGTGATCTGAAAACTGGTGTGCGAATAGGTGAAAAAAAGTTTTGAAACTCTGAAAACTGAGGTTCGAAAGGGAAAAGTTATTACATTCCATTACATTTGCACTCCTATTGCAGACTATTTTTTCAGAGCCGAGTTTACAACACCTACTTTGCGGAGATATGCCCACACAGTTGCGAGCTTTAAAACACTGAAACTCAGATTGAGCGAAAATGAAGCTTCACAACCTCGCAACTTAAAAAAAAAAGCCTGGAGGGAGGGCCTTCTGCTCTTGGCCAATGCTTTGCTGTCTGCTTACGTACAGTCCAATCACAAGTCCTATTTACTGGAAAGGTGGGATTGACCGACTGCTCCGCCAATGACGAAAGCGCACAGGATACGCAAACAGAGGATGCACAGATCTCTGGCCACAAGGCGGTCCCGTCTAGAGCTGCAAGAACCGTGTCCATGGCTGGGAGAGAGGTGAAAAACTTTGTTAACAGTACCATGTTGTAACCATTAAAGCTGCAGTAGGGAGTTTTTAGAAAACGTTGACTTAGCCTGAAAATTTGAACAAGCACAACTCACAGGTCACTCCACCTTGCTCTCTGCTGCGCTTACAGCCCTCCCTCCACAGCTCCTCCCCCATCACAACGGAGCCTGCCGTGAATGAGCAGGCTAGTAAGCAAGCAGGCCACCGATGACGGCGGATAAACAGTTATGGCACATTCACTGGTACGGACGAAACATCAACAACATGATTTACATTGACTATGGCCTGCCCATACTTTGACTACAAACTTGGTCCTCAAAACATTACGTATTTTGCAATACATGTAATGTAACTATATGACGTTGCACTATTTCTATAAGTAATAAATAGCTAGTAAGATAATACAAAGGTAACTAACGGTACAGTATGCAAGTAAATATTCTATCGATATGTAATGCTAAATAAGGTTTGCTAGTACATTATTTCAGCAATATGACAAGCCAGTGAATTAGTAGGTTTCAATAGTTGCTTTGCACAGTGTGTGACATTTTATCTGTATGTTATGCGGCTAGACTTTTGACACTGAGTCAATGGGCTCCGACGAGGAATTCACACCCACAGCGACTTCGAGGAGTCAACGGGCGGGGAGAAGAGGAAGCTGTGGTGTGCGCGGAGCATCAGGCAGGGGACGGGCAGGCCTGTTTTATCTTAGTTGTGTAGTTCTTAAAAATGAAACAAATCAAGCAGGGATACTTACTTGTCAAGCAGAAATGTGGCTAACTCTGCATCGGTTTTTAATCCTTTCAGGACACGTAGCTCCCTTCACCTCGGAAAAGCCACTCCGATATGTACCCTCGTTTTATTTCGGGCTCTATCTAATTCTTTCTTTTTGGCTTTTTTATCATCGTCATCTGTCTTTTTCCGTTTACCCGTCTTTATTTTATGAGCAGGAGCCACTCGAGGAATAGGCAGTTTGGATTGTTTGTCCGGCATAAGCAAAGCTGCGGCACACCGGTAATCTTGAATTTGAACGCCTGTACGCGCTGTGCATGAAAGGAGTGTGATCAGCGTGCACGTGAGCTTGATTGACACTGCTAAGACACTCCTCCTGGCTCTGATTGGTTGTTTCTTACCGGGAGCGGTGTATTTCTGCAAATGGCAATAGGACCACTGGGAGGAGCCAGAGGAGCTTGATTTTTTCACAGATTATCTGTCTCATATTCTACTGTCAGGACATAATGACAGGTTTAACAAATATGTAAAAAAATACATTTTTACAAAAGTTACCTACTGCAGCTTTAACTTTAACTAACTAAAAAGCTAGCTAATACCTGTGAACTTATTAGCATGCTTGTGATCATCATGTAGTCACTAGCTAACTGAGGCTGTGTTCGAAACTTTAAAGTTATAGTGAATTTTCCCGGGCAGATTCATCACTCCTCCTGACAGTAGGGGTAAAATCTTTGCGTGGCAGGGGCAGCTGCCACTGAGACCTGTCACTCGACCTGTCACCGCTAGTGGCAGCTGCCACTCGACCTGTCACAGATATATGCACCTGTCATTCGACCTGCCACCGTTGCTATGGCAAGCCAAAGTACTCACAAACGCCTGGTCGGACGTCTGATTGCACACTGACGCGTCAAAAGCGCGCGTTTTGACAGCAAAACGCGCGTCCTCGACGTGTGATTTGCGTTAAGAACACGCGTTCTTAACGCGCGCTTTGGTATCATGGGAAACGCGCGTCAAGAACGCGCGTTTTTGTGTGCCAAAACGCGCGTTCTCGGCGTGTGATTTGCTATTAAAACGCGCGTTCTTGATGTGCGCTTTGGAGTGATCAAAAACGCGCGCTTTTGACGTGCGTTTATCATAACAAAAATGGGCGTCGAATACGTGCGTTTTGAGTCAGACAAAACGCTCGTTATGAACGTGTAAACGGGTAAACCAAACAGGCAGTGCAAACGTGTGTTTGAAGTGTCCATCAGGCGAAGAGAACGCGCTCTTTCCTTAGAGTTCTCAAAAGTGCATTTCGAAAGCGTGTGCTCACTCTTTAGGGCTTTGAGTCTGTTATGTTTTTGTCCGCTATAGGTTTAGGACAGTATTATCATTAAACTCAATCAAAACAACATGGAATTGTCGAGGATAAATTTGGCAGATGATTATAATGGTTGAGTTATAATCCATAATAATTAATATGAAATATGCATATGAAAACGTAAAACTATCATTTAAAATAGCCGTGGGGGGATGACAGTGGATATACCTTCGATCAAGGCCAAAACTTTGTAAATTTGTAAGGAGTCAATAAAATACTACACCATATGTGTGATCATCTTGGCTATATATTACGGTGGCGTATTGCCTCATACATAATATTTTTTTCCCTCAATTATGTCGTTAAGACATCTTTTCTCGTAATAACGAGAATTTATGTTGTTAAGACATCTTTTCTCGTAATAACGAGATGTTATGTCGTTAAAACGACATTTTGTTGGCATATATGACGTGAATGTATAGGCTATACCTTTATCTGATCTATAATAGAGAATTTATCATGCCTTTATCACACTTCCGCACTCGAAAAGCAGAAGCAAATATAGTGTAAAATACCTTTAGATGCCTGTATCGATGGCAATGCCCATAGAGTAATGAACACAATATTATTGTTTTATTGGCGTGTAGCCTATGCAGTTTCTAATAGCCTAATAAAACACAGTTTTATTATTTAGCATTACTTACTTTCTGGAAAATAACTCGCACCTGATTATGCCACATGCACCAAGTCAGAATTAAGTTTTTGAGAGAAATAAATTATCATTGGTGTTTCAGTCGCATTTTATTATAGGTCTTTTCAAAAATAATTTTGCTAAAATAAACAGGCCTGCTTTTTTTAAGGCGACCGTTATTTTAGAACGTTTGCCTTTAATGTTTCCATGGCGACGCGTCTTGCGTGTCACGAGCGCTGAACGCAGCAACAATAACACTGTATGACAGATGGATCGCTATTATTTAGTTTTTCCTTTTATATTTAAAATATTCGCAAAATTGCTTACCATGTCATCAACTATATGATATTCCGATTCTCAAATATGTGTAAGTGAGTGTGCTTTGTCGTTTTAAAACCTTTATAAATGATCTTTATCTTGATCTATAATGCGAGACGGGCGCCGCCATCTTAGTTTGCGCTGCAGTTCACAGAGTCCTGTCAGTCGGATTTACAGCAGGTGAATTCATCAATTTCTCCCGAAATATATGACAGTAAGTGGCTGGTGAACTGGAAGAAGAATAGAGTAAACTTTATAGTTCCCTTTCGATACTTCACTCGTACTGCGTATGGGGAAAAGTCTCCCTTTTTCCCCGCTACTGAAGCCTTTTTCAATAACGCAGTGTAACTGCATCGTCATTGGTTCACTCATAGACAAGTTGTTGAACCAATGACGGCGCGGCATAGCTGCGCGACCTATGGCGAGAAAGCGCGCGAACTTTCCCGCCGAAATGGGCGGGGTTAAGGGCTATATAAGCAGGCGTTTCGCCATAGGATTTCAGTCCTTTCTCCTTCAGCGACGACAACACATCTCCTCGCTGATCTTCGCCTGAAGCCGGAAGAAGCTCGCCGCCTTCTAGAAGCTCCTGCCGCCGTTGAAGAGGCCCCGCAGCGGACCCAGCTGAACTCGCCGGTCGGAGACAGCGCCGGCGCCCTCGCTGACTGCCGCCCCGAGCGCCGTCCTCGAGACGCCCGCCTCCCGCTCCCGCCTTCGGCCGCCTTCTCAGCGTGTCTCCTGCCGCCATCCGGCGCGCCCCTCGAGAGCTTCCCGCGGCTTATTGCCGCTCTGAAAGAGCGTTTCCTTAGCGGTCTTACCGCTCTAAAAGAGCTTCCGCGGCCCTCGCCGCTCTAAAAGAGCCCCCCAATCGTCGTTATAACGACGGCGGCGTTGTTACAAATGCCGCGCCACTCTTGTGGCACGTGCAGAGCCCCTCTGCACGATGATGACGGACACAGCGAGTGTGTCGCGTGCCTGGGCAAGTCCCATGCAGACGGCGCGCTCGCTGGAGCCTCATGCCCGCACTGCGAGTGCATGAGCCTCGGTTCTCTGCGCTCGCGGGTCGCCTTCTTCACTGAAGGCGATCTCGCCGCTCGCGCCCTCCCGTCTCCTTCCTCCCGCGAGCCGGCCAGGAAGAGACAGCGGGGTAGAGCGACTCAGCGCCCGGAGATGTGCGAGCTCACGTCGGCCCAGCCCCCGCGTGCCTCGCCTTCTCCCCCGCGAGAACATTCTCCCGTCATGTTCTCCAGACCGGAGCAGCGTCCCTCTGCAGATGCGAGCGACCTAGTTTCGTTTGGAGGATCTGACGAAGAGCCGGATGACTCCATGTCTCTTGCGGCTTCTGAAGCGGAAGGATGGGCTGGCGAGCCGGACGACCCCGCTCCCCCGCCTCCCTTGGAGCCCATTGATCACGGCCAGGGTATGGATGCCGAGCTCTTCCGCATCCTATCTAGAGCAGTGGAAGAGTTGGACCTCGACTGGGCCCCTCCGGAGGAGCCTTCGCGTAGCCGCCTGGATGAGTGGTTCCTGCCAGGCCGCCGCCAAGCCCCTCGCCAGCGTTCCGCTCCATTTTTTCCCGAGGTGCACGAGGAGCTTACGAAGTCGTGGCGCGCTCCGTACTCCGCCCGCCTCCACACAACACACCGTTCTGCCCTCACTGCTGTCGACGGCGCAGAAGAAAAGGGCTACGAGCACTTGCCGCCCCTGGATGAAGCGGTGGCAGCTCATCTCTGTCCTCCCGCGGCTGTGGGATGGAAGACCAAACGAGCCCTGCCTTCCAAGCCCTGCAGAACCACCTCTACTCTGGCTGGAAGAGCCTACACCTCAGCAGGCCAAGCTGCTTCGGCGCTTCACACCATGGCGATCTTCCAGGTGTTCCAGGCCAAACTCCTCCGCTCCCTGGACGAGTCCGGCATTGATGCACCTGCCTTCAAAGATCTCCGCAGCGCCACCGATCTAGCCCTGCGGGCCACGAAGGCCACCGCCCAGGCCATCGGTCGCTCCATGGCCAGCCTGGTTGTGCTTGAGCGCCACCTTTGGCTCAACCTCACGGAAATTAAGGACCTGGATAAGACGGCCTTTCTGGACGCCCCAGTCTCCCCTTCCGGTCTTTTTGGGCCAGCGGTGGATGGTTTCACCGAGCGCTTCACAGCAGCGCAGAAGTCGTCTCAGGCCATGAGACACTTTCTGCCCAAGCGCTCCAGCTCTGCGTCTGCTCCTAGCCGCCCCAGGACTGCGCCGGCTCAGCAGACCAAACCTGCACCATCCACCTCTCAAGCAGCGCCGCCTAAGGAGCATCGTCAGCGCCCTCGCCCTGCTAAGCGCCAATCCTCCTTCCCGAGACGCCAGGGACCCCGGCCCAAAATTGTGCTGGACCCGGTGACTCCGAAGACGTCCTGATCCAACAGGAAGGAAGAGGGTTGGGGAATGTCCCGTTGCGACCGGACCACCCCAAAAGCTCCCTCGCGCAGTCTCCCCTCCGCCTCGCTTAGTGCCGGGCGTGGGAGAAGTGCTCTGTGTTGTAACTGGGCCCACACATGTTGCGCCCAAACAAAACGCCGTTTTCACGGCGAACACTATTTTACTTCCTCAAAAAGAGAGCATATTTCCTCTTCCACCTCCCTCGGTGTTCGGCCCCCTACCCGGCGGTCTGTCATCCGACATCATTCAACCCCTTGCCACTCGGGCAGAGGCATGGCAGGCCATCCCCGACGTGTCAAGCTGGATCCTCGGGATCATAACACAGGGCTACACGCTCCAGTTTGCACGGCGGCCCCCTCGCTTCGGCGGGGTGCTTCAAACCTCGGTGAATCCGGACGACGCTCCTGTCCTCCGGTCCGAGGTCATGTCTTTACTGAAGAAAGGGGCTATAGAAATAGTTCCCCCTTCAGAAAGCGAGTCGGGCTTTTACAGCCGCTACTTTCTGGTCCCGAAAAAGGATGGCGGCCTCAGGCCCATCCTAGATCTCAGACTTTTGAATCGCTCCCTCATGAGACGGAAGTTCAAAATGCTGACGCTGAAGCAGATCCTCGCACAGATTTGTCACGAGGATTGGTTCTGCTCGCTGGATCTGAAAGATGCGTATTTTCACATCCAGATAGCCCCCCTTCACAGACGATTCTTGAGATTCGCGTTCGAGGGGGTGGCATACCAATATACAGTCCTGCCCTTCGGGCTGTCTCTGGCTCCTCGCACTTTTACCAAGTGCATGAACGCGGCGCTTTCCCCTCTGAGACAGATGGGAATCCGGGTTCTGAATTACCTCGACGACTGGCTCATTTTGGCCCATTCGCGAGCCGAGCTGGAACACCACAGATCCGTGCTCCTCAGCCATCTCCAATGCCTGGGTCTCAGGGTCAACTTAGCCAAGAGCTCGCTGCTCCCCAGCCAACACATTTCGTTTCTGGGGGCAGTTTTCGACTCAGTCCGCATGACGGCGATGGTCTCGCCAGAGCGCGCCCTGGCTATACAACAGCTCGCGGCTTCCGTCAAGAACAAAGCCTATCTTCCTCTGAAGCTCTTCCAGAGGCTCTTAGGGCTGATGGCTTCCGCCTCCCCAGTTCTGCAGCTCGGTCTTCTTCGGATGCGACCACTGCAGTTCTGGCTGAAACTCCGGGTCCCTCCACATGCCTGGCGGCACGGCCGCCTATGCCTCAAGGTCAATCAGGCCTGTATTCTAGCCCTGAAACCTTGGATGAACCCTGCTTGGTTCAGTCTTGGGGTACCCCTACAGGCGATGTCACGGAGGACGGTGCTCTCGACGGACGCATCCAACTCAGGTTGGGGGGCTCTGTGCGAGGGCAGACCGGCCTTCGGCTCGTGGTCCCACGAGGAAAGCCATCTCCATATCAACTGCCTCGAAATGTTGGCAGTGATGAAAGCTCTGCAGACGTTTCAGGTTCACTTGACGGGACGCCACGTCCTAGTCCAATCGGACAGCATGACTGTGGTGTCATACATAAATCACCAGGGCGGTCTTTCGTCCAGCCGCCTATGCGCTCTGGCGAAACGTCTTCTGGAATGGGCAATACCAAGGCTTCGGTCGCTCAGGGCGACTCATATACCTGGCAAGACCAACCTGGGTGCAGATATGCTATCACGGAGCAACGTCCCCTCAGACGAGTGGATGCTCCATCCCCAGACGGTTCTCAAGATTTGGGAGTTCTTCGGGAGAGCAGAGATAGACCTCTTCGCCTCAGGAGACAACTCTCATTGCCCAACATTTTTCTCAAAGGAGGTCGACGCGCTGGCCCACACCTGGCCCAGCACACTCCTTTACGCATTTCCCCCGATCGCACTGATCCCGCAGGTCATCAGGCGAGTCAGGGAGGACAGACACAGAGTCCTTCTAGTGGCCCCGCTCTGGAGGAGCCAGACTTGGTCCTCAGAGCTGTTCAGGCTTTCCACGAGAGCCCCATGGCCCATTCCCCTGAGACGGGACCTCCTCTCTCAGGCAAACAGAACAATCTGGCACCCCCAGCCGGAGCTCTGGGCTCTACACCTCTGGTCCCTCGATGGGAGCCGACCGACCTCCCCAGGGACGTTCTAGAGACCATTTCTCAGGCGAGAGCCCCGTCCACGAGACGCCTCTACGCCCAGAAATGGTCGGTCTTTGTTGATTGGTGTTCCACACGCAACTTAGACCCCGTGGAGTGTGACGTATCCCCGATACTGTCCTTCCTACAAGAGCGTTTGGATCTGGGGCGCGCCCCCTCAACGCTGAAAGTGTACGTAGCAGCCATCTCAGCGTTTCATGCTCCTATCGCTGGCCAGTCAGTGGGTCGAAACAACCTTGTGGTACGTTTCTTAAGGGGTTCTAGACGATTAAATCCTTCTCGTCCCCTTACCGTTCCCACTTGGGACCTTTCTTTGGTCCTTAGGGCTCTCAAAGGTAAACCCTTTGAGCCGCTGAGTTCAGCTGACCTCAGGCCGTTAACCCTGAAGACCGCTCTGCTACTTGCACTAGCATCGGTCAAACGTGTCGGCGACTTGCAGGCCCTCTCTGTGAGCCCTGCATGCCTCGAATTTGGGCCTAATAACTCTAAGGTCGTACTGAAACCCAGGCATGGCTACGTCCCCAAGGTGCTCTCTACTCCGTTTAGAGCTCAGGTCATTTCGCTCTCTGCTCTTCCTCCCTCCGCGGATGAACAAGAGCTGGAGTTACTCTGCCCTGTCAGGGCATTGAGGACCTACGTAGAGCGTTCACAGCCTTTCAGGCAATCAGATCAGCTCTTTATCTGCTTTGGCGGCCGCACCAAAGGGTCTCCGGTCTCAAAGCAACGACTCTCTCGTTGGATAGTCGACGCGATTAATCTCTGTTACTCCTCCTTGGACATTGAATGCCCTATAGGAGTTAGGGCCCATTCCACTAGAGGAATGGCTTCCTCCTGGGCCTGGTCTAATGGAGTTTCCATTAAAGACATCTGTGAGGCGGCCGGCTGGTCCTCGCCGTCCACTTTTGTCAGATTCTATCATCTGGACGTTCCGGCCTTACAAGCCCGGGTCCTCTCGGTGTAACCAGACGGCCTCCTCGAGCTCCGTCTCTCACCATTTAGGAGTTACCTCCTCTTGTAGTGTAACATGGGTTAACGACGGCTTTGCCTTCTTATTTGTTCTCTTGGTCCCCTTTGGTGTCCAAAACAAGTTATGTCGTTCCCTGCCGTGGCACGGCGCGGTTGAATTCGTTCCCCATACGCAGTACGAGTGAAGTATCGAAAGGGAACGTACTCGGTTACTAACGTAACCTCGGTTCCCTGAGATACGGAACGAGTACTGCGTTACTTGCCGTGCCACGAGGCTGCGGCTTCAGTGTCGTCGCTTCAGTCGATTGGCCTGAAATCCTATGGCGAAACGCCTGCTTATATAGCCCTTAACCCCGCCCATTTCGGCGGGAAAGTTCGCGCGCTTTCTCGCCATAGGTCGCGCAGCTATGCCGCGCCGTCATTGGTTCAACAACTTGTCTATGAGTGAACCAATGACGATGCAGTTACACTGCGTTATTGAAAAAGGCTTCAGTAGCGGGGAAAAAGGGAGACTTTTCCCCATACGCAGTACTCGTTCCGTATCTCAGGGAACCGAGGTTACGTTAGTAACCGAGTACGTTACTTAGGCCCATTATGTGCGTCTGATATGAATAAATGTCGGCAAATTATATTTGTTATTGCTGCTTCCACTGATGTCGGACATCAGTGTGTATTTTATAAAACTCTTAATGTATTGTTTTAATGGTGATTATGCATATTTAAATGTCTGAAACCTTAAAAGAAACATTATGTGGCTGAAAATGCTGCATAGCTGTGATATATGACAAGAGCTGCGCGCGTCCGTATCGCAGCCAGAGCGCGAAAGCACAGTTTGAATCTGGCAGTTATGTGACGTCGCTGAACGTTCGAAATCCCATATGTGGTACCGTACGCCCAGGGGCACAGAAATAAAAATCCCATATGTGGGACCGTACCGCTCAAAGGGTTAAAAGTAGCCTAATGTAAATTATGTTTGCAGCTGTAGGTTTATTGGCCTCGATGAGTCTGAGACTCCCGGTCAGAGATTGTGTCTTAGACGGCATTAAATAATTCGTGAATATTTGTAAATATTCGTGGCTTAATGTTCATACCAAAATATGAAAATTTCAGCGCGCACGAGCAGAGAGAGAGAGAGAGAGAGAGAGACCGAGAGACCGAGAGACCGAGACCCCCGGCCGCGCACACTCAACATTCAGAGTGGCCAAAGCGTCAAGCTTCCCCGTACTTTTTGACAAGCGTCTTTGACAAAGCGGCCAGGGCTTCTTTGCAGCTCAAGTCGGTGGCGGTGTGTACGTACAGTTAACGCTGTATTTGTTGACGGCGCTGAGGAAAAGGATATGTGAAGCTCCTGCCACTGGAAGAAGCGGTCGCCGCCCATTTGTGGCCGCGCACCCATCAAAGCCGCGCAGAACGTCTTCAGCACTCCCGGATCGTGCACACTCCGCCACTAGCCAGGCTGCTTCTGCTTTACACACCATGGCCGTTATTTTCTCGAGAAAAGGAGTTTTCTCATAGCGTTTGCAACGCAATACTCGTTCCCTTATCTCTCAGGGAACCGAGGTTACGTAACCGAGTACATTCTGCCTTCCCTTCCACACGAGTCGGGTAACAAAACTGACAAAAAATAAAATAAATTATTTCACCCCAATGATAATAATATTTCATACATTTCTCTCATTTTGATCAATATATAGATTTTTTTTTATTATACATTTCGAATTTTGCTCTGGACAATTTTTCATGTTTGTATTCAACATAATAGCCTACCTGTACTGAAATGTACGGAAGCCCTGAACCGCATGGTGAAAAAAAAAAAAAAAAAAAAAAAAAACTTAAAAAAGTTATCTCGTTATTTCAACATAATAAGTCGTTATAACGACATAATATCTCGTTATTTCAACATAATAAGTCGTTATAACGACATAATATCTCGTTATTTAAAGATATTAAGTCGTTATAACGACATAATATCTCGTTATTTCAACATAATAAGTCGTTATAACGACATAATATCTCGTTATTTCAACATAATAAGTCGTTATAACAACATAATAAGTCGTTATTTCAACATAATAACTCTTCATTATCTATCAAGTATGATGAAGGACACTCACTTTTTAATGTCCTTAGTGGCGCAACGCTAAAGTATTGGACCGCCAGTCTGTCTTTTACTGCGATCGCCGCGGTTTCGAATCCCCCTTTTGCCGAGTTCGTTCTTCTCTAGTTTCACATCACATATCAAAAAAGGCATTTATTTTCAATAAAAATTAAAACAATGTTATAAAAGTGCAAATAACCTGCCTAACGAGTGTTTAATAACATTAAAAGTATTTATTGGGCAGGGTTAGCAGCATGTTCGATATTACCCACTAGAGGGCAGAATAAGGCAGGGAATCAATTAAAGAATGCAACAGTTATGTTGAACTACTGTTACAATTTGGTGCTCCAAAATCCCAGGGGTTTATCATGGGAATTTGCGTTCATCCCAGGCTAACCTTTATTGAGGTTAAATTTATTAGACCATAGTAAATAAAACAATTTACAGTGCAAATGTCAGGGGTGTCAAACTTACAGCCCGGTGTCCAATCTGATTTGAACTATAATAAAACATAGAGATGCACTAGTCCAGGGGCCAAAAATGTTTTTAAGCGGGGTTTTTTTTATTATTATTATTCTGGGCTTGCAAACAAACTGCTTTGTAATATTTTCCCAAAATTTCATCTGTGTATTTACGAAGTATGTAAGCAGGACTTTAACATGCTGAATACGGACACAAAGAGAACAGACCCGCCAGCAGAGGAACTACTGTACCATGCACAAGCTCACTGTTCGCGATAAATAGGGAGAATAATATAAATATTACAGTGGGATTGATATGAATATATCTCCGAAGGCAGCTGTTTTAAGAAAAGTTTTGATGGCTTTTCCTCTTATCTCCATATAAAGTAGTAATATTCATTCAGTCTGTCTGCTGATTTTGTTTTGTTATGTAGCATAATTTCACAAAGCTAAAGTCAGACCAGACCTAGTTTTTGCTGTTCTTGAAATTATTCAGTAATTTAAATTAAAAACAACTGCTCATGCTCATGTGCATAACATCTTTGACTATGATAAAAATGCCTCTAATGTCCAAATGCCAGTGTTTGCCTGCAACCAGTATCAGAATCAGATGTTTTGCTTCTTATAAAAATTGAAATTGGCCATGATAAATCAAAATAGATGCTAATAAAAAATATTAAATAAAAAATAATTTTAAAAATCGAATAGTCTTTTCACTGTAAAAAAAAACAAAAAATCAATGCAGTTTTCTTGCAAATTAATTTGTTGTTCATATGTTTAATATTAATGCAACTATCAGCGCACAAAGGTTATTATAAGAAGAAGGTAATTCGGCCCGCATATGGTTCATTTCTTTCCAGGCCGTCCCTCAAACTAAAATGAGTTTGACACCCCTACTGTAGATGCTATTTACACTAAGTGAAAATACAGATACATCCTATTTATACTAAATGACAATAGCAGCATTTTCACGATAAGCTATTTATACTAGGTGAAAATAGCGATATATTCTATTGACACCATGTAAAAGCCAAATCAGTTCTTTGCAAGAAGTGTAAATAGTATTTAGATGCTGTAGGCTAGTATTGGCAGATACTATTTGTACCTCAGTATTTTTGTACAGGATGCAATAATATCTTATAGAGTGATTATATTTATTAAAATTATTAAATGGATGCTGCATTATTGGGAGAATAAAACCCCTCCACTTTCCACCAACCCTACTCAATGAACACTTTTAATATTATTAAACACTTGTTCACATTTTATTTCCACTTTTTGAACATTATTTTCATTTTTTTGAAAATTTATATTATGAGAAAATAGGAGTGAGCTCTATTATTGGGTGAGCTCGGCAAAATGCTGATTCGACCCTGCAGCGATCGCTGTAAAAGCCAAAATCTGAAACCCTACATGTTATTGTTACGCCACTGAATACATTAAATTACAACTGTCCCTTTTTAAACTTGAGTGGCCCAACCAGACACTGGAGCTATACTGAGTGTTTGTCAACAAGGGACGCTATTTGCACTTACTGTAAATAGACACTCCGTGTCCTATTATTTCAATATATTAGCACCTATTTGATTTTTATATCTTTAGAAAATATTATAAAGCAGTTTATTTGCAAGCCCAGAATAATAATAAAAAAACCCCGCTTAAAAACGTTTTTGGCCCCTGGACTAGTGCATCTCTATGTTTTATTATAGTTCAAATCAGATTGGACACCGGGCTGTAAGTTTGACACCCCTGACATTTGCACTGTAAATTGTTTTATTTACTATGGTCTAATAAATTTAACCTCAATAAAGGTTAGCCTGGGATGAACGCAAATTCCCATGATAAACCTCTGGGATTTTGGAGCACCAAATTGTAACAGTAGTTCAACATAACTGTTGCATTCTTTAATTGATTCCCTGCCTTATTCTGCCCTCTAGTGGGTAATATCGAACATGCTGCTAACCCTGCCCAATAAATACTTTTAATGTTATTAAACACTCGTTAGGCAGGTTATTTGCACTTTTATAACATTGTTTTAATTTTTATTGAAAATAAATGCCTTTTTTGATATGTGATGTGAAACTAGAGAAGAACGAACTCGGCAAAAGGGGGATTCGAAACCGCGGCGATCGCAGTAAAAGACAGACTGGCGGTCCAATACTTTAGCGTTGCGCCACTAAGGACGTTAAAAAGTGAGTGTCCTTCATCATACTTGATAGATAATGAAGAGTTATTATGTTGAAATATCGAGATATTATGTCGTTATAACGACTTATTATGTTAAAATAACGAGATATTATGTCGTTATAACGACTTAATATCTTGAAATAACGAGATATTATGTCGTTATAACGACTTATTATGTTGAAATAACGAGATATTATGTCGTTATAACGACTTATTATGTTGAAATAACGAGATATTATGTCGTTATAACGACTTATTATGTTGAAATAACGAGATATTATGTCGTTATAACGACTTATTATGTTGAAATAACGAGATAACTTTTCGTTTTTTTTTTCCTCCCTACCAAGTTTTTTTTTTTTTTTTTTTTCACCATGCGGTTCAGGGCTTCCGTAGAAATAAATGTATGTGACAAAAAAAAGGCTGTTTATTATTTTGACCGGTAAAAAATATGCTTGGCTAGTGGATTTTTTTCTCCTGCAGAGGTAGTGAAGCAGGCCAAAACTGCCACTGTGGCATACAACAGACCTAATTTGTGAATCTTGTGTGTTGTGATTTTCTGGGCAAGTGGAGTAACTATTATGTGTCCCTTTTGTTTTGATATTTCTTATTGTTCTGGGGCCCTATTCACAAAACATCTTACAGTTTTTCTCGATTGCTTACACACATTTTCTGAAAGCATGCCTCATACTCTCAGAACTCTACACACAAATCAAAAAACACACACACAATTGGCAAAACTCCTCAGTTCTCCTGCAAAATGAAACTTTACATTCAAAACAATGTTCTTTCTTCTCAAAATGGTATTTTGTTTTCAAATGACACACACAAACCATCATATGAATAGACATTTATAAGAACCAGTTGAACACTGATGTGCTCTATGTAAAACACAATGATGAATGGAAAACACTTCTCCATTCATCATAATGACTTTGGTCTTTATTTGGTTCAATGTTACACTTACTACAGACAGTACATACATAAGTGTGTTGTAAAATATTTGTAGTGTATATATATATATATATATATATACACACACACACTACAAATATTTTACAACACACTTATGTATGTAAGTGTAAATATATATATATATATATATATATATATATATATATATATATATATATATATATACACTACAAATATTTTACAACACACTTATGTATGTACTGTCTGTAGTAAGTGTAACATTGAACCAAATAAAGACCAAAGTCATTATGATGAATGGAGAAGTGTTTTCCATTCATCATTGTGTTTTACATAGAGCACATCAGTGTTCAACTGGTTGGATGTATATATATATATATATATATATATATATATATATATATATATATATATATATATATAATAGTTTTTATAGACAGAACACACAAATACACGGTAACAAATATATTTTATTTTTCCAACAAAAACAATGTACAGTGCACATCCAAACCAATGCACAGTTGCACATACAGTGGTATACATAAAAAACAACAGAATAATTTACTGTATACAGTAATACATTTTACTGTTTACAGTATAAAAACAAACTACAGTATGCTGCTCTGCCTCTGTTTCCATTGTTTGCATCCAAATCAGAAGAGCTCACCTGTTGCCCTTTTATGCTAAAGCTCTGTTTGCTAATTGTAAAAATGTGTGACAGGTGTTTGCCCATGTGATGAGTCAGTGTGCATATTTGAATGGCAGTGTGTTCCTTGTGAAAACAAGAGATTTTTCTGCCCGAAAATTGTGCCAAATGCAGAGAATTGTGTGTAGTGTTTTGAAAAAAGTGTGTTTTAGAACTGCAATGTGAGTGTAAAGCAGGAATTGTGCTTGTAGTTTAGCAGAATTGGTTCAGGGGGTTGGTGCATGAGTTACATGTTGTGGTCATTGTGTCTCAAGTACCAATATTTGTGTGTAAACAATTGAGAAAAACTGTAAGGCTAAAAGTAGCTCCTAAATTGCCGATTTAGGAGAAATTCTTAAAAATAATGGGCGTGTCAGTCCTAATTTTAGGAGTCCTAAATTTTTGCTCTAAGAGTATTTCACAAAGCATTTTAGCACTTAAACTAGCTCCTAAATCTGTGAAACGTTAGGAGTAGTCAAGAGGACTCCTAAGTCACTAAGAGCAAATCACAAACAGTCCTAATCCACCCAAAGACACTGAACACCATTGAGGCATTAGCGATAGAGCCTTAGGTGATGAACTTTTTCTTCATAAATGCAATACATTTTGATTTATAGATTTGAATCTACAATGAGGCACCAAAAATAAATCTTTAACAAATAAATAATATTGTCATGAGTTCACATTTACAAATGATTGAATAGAGTAAAAAAAAAAGTAAAATTAAGCATATTTGGTGTGCTGTCCAAGGGGATCAAGGGCTCCGAGCTTGGAGTTAGCCCAAACCCAAGTTAGCCCAAACCCAAAGTTCTCCACGTATCCCCAGCCGAGAGTGAGGAGTGGGGTGGCGGGGAGATGCAGAAAACTGTCGAAGTAACTATAGGCGAGTCGGCTCTCATCTGTGTATATATTCCTCCTCTCAAGCTGATTAGACCGTTTGAATGTGTTCCTCCCAAACTTTGTTTATAAAACATAATTTGTCGCTTGAATTCTTCATTCTCTTGAGATGCAGACATCCAAGAGGCAGACAATTAACTGTATATACTAGTTTAATTAGTGACACTTAGCCTACATTTTAAAACCTTTATTTGAATATGGCAACTTTTATTAAAAATATTTATTTGAATAGGGCAACATTTGTATTTTAAAACCTTTATTTTAATATGGAAACATGACACCTCATTCTACAATATTTCTATGATTAAATCGCTGACTCCTCCCCCATCAGCCAATCACTGTGTGTATACTCCATAGCAACGAGGTCAACCCCGCCCTTACTCTTAGCTTAAGACTTCTCTCTATTCCTTAGTAAAAGTTGGTCTCAGCAGCTTTGTGAATAGGTTTTAAGAGAAAACTCTTAGCTAAGAACTTTTACTGCTATTTAGGAGAACTCTTAGTGGTAAGATAAAATGTTTTGTGAATACGGCCACTGATGTTGTTTTTTAATCACCTTTATTTTGTTCACCTTTATCTTTATTTTTTTTATAGTGCAATCAATAAATTAATTGTACATTTTGAAAAAGCGTTTCCATTATATTCAGGTTTTTTGTGCATAAATCAGGGTTTGTACTAAGTAAACATGGACTGACATTGATTTTTAAAATTAGGGTTTCCAAACATTTTCTCTGTGCACACGCGCAAACTGAAATTTTTACAGAGTCTCACTCCAGCCAAAGTCCCAAAGTTGGCAACCCTGAAGTCACATTTTTTGAACTACTGTAGAGTAAACTGCTGAATGTGTAAAGATGCTTGACAGTATAGTTGTGATTTTACTGTAAAAACACGATTTATTATAGATAAGGGGATCTCTAGTAAACATACATAACTTAATTCTCTGTAGTGGATTTACATATTCTAAACCATATACATATTAAAGATGCTTACTAAATGTTTATTTAACATCTGACAGGAACATCTTTTTTAAGTATTATGACTTATGAGTGATGGATTATATACTATGAGTGATGTAGGCTATGTGTGCTATTATGTAGAAGTCACTGTTGTCAACACTGCTTACATTACATGAATGCAAGTAATGTAAATAAACGTACACTTAACTAGACATAAGTTATCTATTTTATTTGTCCGTTAGTACTGTTAATAAAATAAGGAACATTTGTGTTGGATAAAAAGTGAATTAACACATCATCAACTACCTCAAAATATAAATGTGGTATCGAGCACATAAATTACAAAGGAAACTTGAATCTTGTCTGGATGTTACAGGGACAGATGAGCACACGTGTGTTTATCCTGTGGAGAGAGAATGATGAAGGAATGATGCCATCAAAGGCTTTGAGTGAGTATACTACAGAAATGAATACAAAGTCTATTTAAATCTTAAGCTGTAGTTTATTTTAATTATTGTAATTTAAACAGAGTTATTACAGAGTTATTACACTTTTCTGATTCTTGATGTCTGTATGTTTGCTGCAGAGCTTTTGTGGTGAAGCAGGAGGACCTGCAAGGAAAGGTGACGGCAGCATTTGTGAAAAAAAAAAAAAAAAAAAAAACTTGAAACAAAAATATAAAGTAAGATCATTTTGTTACTTTAATACAGAAATCAAATGACACTGTGCTGTTAAAATGTCTGCTTTTGTATTTTTTTTGTGCATTTTTGTAGGATCTGAAATGTCCTCAGACTGGTGTGAGCACTGAGGATGGAGAGCCACAGCAGATCCTGGAAATGGTGTAGACCCATGGATGAGACCCTCCATCACTCCATCTGCCCTTACTGCCTCATCTGACCAGATGTTGCTGTGGTCTGTTCATCGTCAGTGAGCCCAGAGCCAGTGAGAACAATTAGACAAAGACCAAAGGACATTGAGGATGTGATTTTGGTCAAGTTTGTTCTCCTGGTTTCTGTTCATACAATGGAGCTTCAAAAGCTTCATCAAATAATGTCATGAAGCTTCTGGAAGTCAGGCTCCATTGACTGATATTGTATGAACAGAAACAAAAAATAAAGGATTTACAAAAATCACATTTACATTTGTACATTTGACAGATGCTGTTATCCAAAGTGAGTTACAGTGCTCTTATTACAGGGACGATCCCGCTGGAGCAACCTGGAGTAAAGTGTCTCGATCGAATTGTTAGATCAATAAATTTGAATAAAGCTTTGTTTCGTGTGTTGTTGACTTGTATATGCATTTATTTATTGTCATTATTACTTTTATTAATTCTTTTACTTTTTTATTAATTATGCTATTATTATCAGTAAATTTATATATTTTACATTCATAATTTAATTTCTCATTCATTGAACTGTGCGTATGCATTTAGACACTTATATTATGTGTTTGCTCCGTCCATGCAATAAATGCGCGCCTTGTAACTGCTCAGGTAATGTCGATGAACCATTTCCTACTTTTCCACGCGATAAAAGCATTTTATTTCAACAGTAGTGACCGTACAATGACTTGGCAGCTTTATCAATGGCTTGAGCAGTTTGACTCAGGACTATTGCTGTCTTAATAGAGAACTGTCATATGCTCATGTGAACAGCAGTGGTTGTCCTGATGAGAGCTCAAACATGGGCTACGGACTGGGCGCGAGCGCAATCCAGTGAAAGGCGGTAAAGTGCAGCTGCGCGTATCTGTGAAGGAGAGCTATGAGGAAAGGCGCAAAATTACGGCGCACAACGTCTCCATCAATTCGCGCAAGAAGTAATTTAATGTTTATATATGATAAAGCACTGAATAGACTATAAGAATTACGCTTAATCCGATTCTTTGTATTTTACATTGATTATCGACCGAAATAAACAATTCACGATTCAAAAAACATGTTTCAAGATCAATGCATATGCATCGTCAGGATTTGTAATCGATGCATCAAGAAAACGAGTGAATCGTTACACCCCTAACAAGTATAGTTTAGTTCAATTACGGTTATAACTTATATTGTCTTCTTGTTTTATTCACTATATTAGTACAAGCCTGTTGTACCGGACACCGTACGACTTTACTGGTGAGTTTTATAACGTTTTTTGTACTTCACACAATAGATGAAGTGTCTGTTTTCACTCTAGAACATCACTGTAAGAGCTTAATAAAACACAGTGCAAGTGTGCATTAACCCTCAGGGGTCTGAGGATTTTTGGGACCCTGGAGAAGTTTTGACATGCCCTGACATTTGTGCTTTTTTCAGTTGTTCATAAACATATTAATGGAAAAAGTGTCATTACACTGAATTCAGCACAAACTAGGCTACAATAATATGTGAGGAACATGTATGTACATGTTTGTGTTTTTGAAGGAATAACGTTTATGCGTGGTTATTGAAAAAACAAAAAACTTAAGTCACTGAAATAAGGCCAAAAAATATATATTAAATCTTTGTTCACAAGACTTCTGGGTATTTGAAGTTGTAGACTAGAGTTTTTGCTTCAAAATGAGGTAAAAATTATGCTGCCTGCTTGTTCATATAAAACAATAGAGAGATTTAAATTTTCTAAAACATCTTTGGTCAAGAAACACAGTATGCGTGGAGGCGTGAATCCTCGTGTATAATGGGTGATTCTCACCTGAGAAGACAAAAGAATTGCATAAAGAGCTCTAATGAGCTGCATAAATAATGAGCTCTTTCAGTCAGGTAGGCTGTGAAAAAACCTGTGAGACATTGATCATGTCTCAAGCTCATGGTGTATATCAAACATACAGAAAAAACAGCAACACTGTGAAATAGTATTACAATTTAAAATAATGGTATTCTATTATATTCTTTAAAATATAATGTATTTCTGTGATGCAAAGTGTCTGAACAATTATGTTACCTCTATGGCATTTCATATAGGCTTTTAGCTTAAAAGCATGCACATTTGGAGAAATATTGATGGATTCTCATATGTTTGTCAATTTTCTATACAGAGGAGTAATATTCAGGATTTATTGTCATTACAATGAGTGCTGGATACTGTGTTTACAATTCATACTTGAAGCCGGAGGGCGCTCTGCCCCTTTTGTCCACAAATGCCTGAGCACTGAAGAAGAATAGGCAATCCAGGAAATAACTGAACTAACAGAGGCTAGAGATCGCTAACTATGGCTATTCAAAACACTTTTCAAGACAATAAATACACGATTGAGACGATGTATGCATGTATTGACTGAATTTGCGTCTGAATAGCGCTGACTCCGTGGGCGTGGCCGCATTAGCGGGTAATGAGCTGAATCACGGATTTCTGACATGGCTCTCTTTTCATACAGATTACATAAACACAGAATGTTTGTTTTTGATTTGACTTACACGATTTAAAACCTGACATTTCAACGTTTTTTTAGACACAAGTCTAATTTTTTTGTGATTAGTATTCACTAAGTTACAGTTCATTTTCTGAGAAATATCAGATTGGACTTCGTTCAGAGGGAGACGAGAGATCACACATCATGTTTGTTTTCTTTATTTTACAAAAAGCACAACATTTTGTTTTTACTCTGAGTGTACACAAATAAAAGAAAATATTCCACAGATTAAAATGGTGTATAACTCTTAATTGTATGTGCAACATTGACAGAGTATTTTGAGTCTCTTTCACACTGGTTAGAAAAAAAATGCGGTGATCACGCCGGCGTGACCGCCGACCCCAGAGTGTTAAAATATTATTCATAAACTCTCTCCCTTGCATTATCATCAACATACACAGCGAATTACACAGAAACACTTGTTACAACTAACAGTAAACAAATATATGAAGACCTTATGCCTTTTTGGGTGATGATTAATAAACTGGTAAACTTTATATCCATAAATCAACTAAACTGTCCCTTTGTATTGACATTCCTTCACAAAGCAGTCCGGTGTGAAATTATATGATGACTCTGAGTCATGCATCATCATAGCACGGCAAGTTACACAGTATTCGTTCCTGTATCTCAGGGAACTGAGGTTACTCGTACTGCGTCGCTAGACGCATATAGAGAACATATTCAATCACACCGTGCTATGATATGGAATGGCAGCAACTTATCATAGGCGTCTAAAGCCTAGAGGAATAAGCTTAAGTGCAAAGCCACATGGGGGGCTCAGACATGAATCGGAGCCCCTGTGAACCAGCTGGCTGGACTAAGGGTCAAGTCGTGCCCTGCACATTCGTTCCTATAGGGGGCTACACAGCCTGGGTGCCAGAGGGGTCCAGAGCATGCGACAGTAGGGCTTAAGCCCAAAAGGGAGGCCCAGAAGTTCTGGGTTACATCGACATAGGAGAGCTAGCTCCTTTAAGGGGAGTGCATATAAGACGGGCTCTCAGAGAGAACCCGTGTGTGCAGTGCCAGGACATCCAGGTTATAAAACCAGTTGGCCGCCGCACATATCGTTGATGGAAACACCACTAGACCAGGCCCAAGATGAGGCCATACCTCTAGTGGAATAGGCTTATACTCCAATGGGGCAAGGTAGGCCCATAGAAGAGTAACAGAGAGCGATTGCGTCAACAATCCAACGCGAATGTCTTTGCTTTGTGACCAGAAGCCCCTTGCAGCGGCCACTGAAGCACACAAAGAGTTGTTCTGACTGCCTGAAGGAGGCGGAACATTCCTTGCAAATTCTCAATGCCTTGACCGGGCAGAGTAAATTGGACTCTAGCTCATCTCCAGAGGGAGGGAGCACTGAGAGTGTTATGACTTGTACTCTAAACGGAGTAGAAAGCACTTTGGGTACATAGCCATGTTGCAGTTTCAGGATGACCTTGGAGTCATTGGGCCCAAATTCGAGGCAGGTAGGGCTCACAGAGAGAGCGTATAAGTCACCCACTTGCTTGACCGATGCTAAAGCTAGCAGAAGGGCGGTCTTAAGCGACAGTGGCCGTAGGTCAGCAGTTTGCAGCGGCTCGAAAGGGGGGCTCTTGAGAGCCCCTAGGACTGTGGAAAGGTCCCAGGTAGGAGTGGTAAGAGAGTGAGGTGGGTTGAGCCTCCTGGATCCTCTCAGAAACTGAACAACTAAGTTGTCCCTTCCTTCCGACTGGCCGGCAATGGGAGCGTGGAACGCTGCTATGGCTGCCACATATACTTTGAGCGTGGAGGGGGTGAGGCCCTTGTCCAGATGCTCCTGAAGAAAAGACAGTATCAAAGATATGATGCAAGAGGTCGGGCCTTCGTTCCAAGCTGTGCACCAGGTGGAGAAGACCGACCATTTCAGGGTATAGAAGCGTCTCATAGACAGGGCTCTAGCCTGGGAGATCCACAGGCTCCCATCGAGAGGCCAAAGATTAAGTGCCCACAACTCGGGCTGGAGGTGCCAGATCATTCTGTTCGCCTGAGAGAAGAGATCCCGCCTCAGGGGAATGGGCCACGGGCCGCTACGAGCAGCTGAAAGAGCTCCAAGAACCAAGGTTGGTTCTTCCAGAGTGGGGCCACCAGAAGCACCTTGGGCTTGTGTTCCCTGATGCATCTGATGACCTGAAGAGGAGGAGGCTGGGCCAGTCGTGGGCCAGCGCATCCCTGTCCTTCGAAAAGTAGGTTGGTAACCTGAGGTTTTAGCCAAAACTGTAGGGGCCGCATGCGCAGCAGGCCCAGCTGTAGTACTGGGGAGACAGAAGCCATAAGGCCTAGTAACCTCTGGAACGATCTGAAGGGAAGAGGGGCTCCAAGTTTGAAGGAAGCCACAAGCCATTGAATGGCCAGAGTGTGCTCTGGTGAGACTGTAGCCCTCATCTGGGCTGAGTCGAAAACTGTCCCCAGGAATGAAATACATTGGCTGGGGGACAGTGAGCTCTTGGCAACATTGACCCTGAGTCCCAGGTGCTCTAGTTGGCTGAGGAGGACGGATCGTTGTGATAGTAGCTCGTCCTCCAACTGGGCTAAGACGAGCCAGTCATCGAGGTAATTCAGGATGCAGATTCCCATCTGTCTCAGAGGGGAGAAAGCTGCGTCCAAGCACTTCATAAAAGTGCGAGGAGCTAGGGACAGCCCGAATGGAAGGACCGTATATTGATACGCCACTTCCTCGAAGGCGAATCTCAAGAATCGCCTGTGATGGGGGCTATCTGGATGTGAAAGTATGTGTCTTTCAGATCCAGTGAGAAAAACAGTCCCCTGGGCATATTTGCGCGAGGATCTGTTTCAGTGTAGTCATCCTGAACTTCTGTCTCATGAGGGAGTGGTTCAGGTGTCTGAGATCTAGGATGGGCCTTATGGGCCATCCTTTTTGGGGACGAGGAAGTAGCGGCTGTAAAAGCCTGACTCGCTCTGTGCTGGGAAACCATCTCTATGGCTCCTTTTGCCAGCAAAGTCATCACTTCAGAGCGGAGGACGTGAGCATCCTTTGCTCTCACTGAGGTAGGGACTACGCCGCTGAAACGCGGTGGTCTTCGAGCAAATTGAAGTGAAAAACCTTGTTTATTATTATAAACAAGCTTTATTATCCCCAACATCCAGCTTGACACTCCGGGATGGCCTGTCAGGCCTTGGCCCACGAGGCAAGGGACTGTATTACATCGAACAACAGACCACTTTGTAGGGGCCTGGTGTTCGTGATAGGTGGAAGAAGAAATTTGCTCTCTTACAGAAGATACAGAAGATTCACGCCTCCACGCATACTGTGTTTCTTGACAAAAAGTGTCTTATAAAAACTAAATCAATATAATTTTTACATCATTTTGAAGCAAAAACTCTAGTCTACAATCTCCAATACCCAGAAGTCTTGTGAACACAGATTTAATATATTTTTTTGGCTTCATTTCAGTGACTTAAGTTTTTTTGTTTTTTCAATAACCACACATAAATGTTATTCCTTCAAAAACACAAACATGTACATACATGTTCCTCACATATTATTGTAGCCTAGTTTGTGCTGAATACAGTGTAATGACACTTTTTCCATATGTTTACAGTATGAACAACTGAAAAAAGCACAAATGTCAGGGCATGTCAAAACTTCTCCAGGGCCCCGACAATCCTCAGACCCCAAAGGGTTAACTGAAAAGATTAGTCACCTTTATTTTTGTAGCGCTTTATATAGTAGGCCTAAAGATTGTTTCAAAGCAGCTTCACATTAATAAACTGGAAAATAAGTAATTGAAATGAGATAAATTCAATTTCAGCTGTAAAGTGGCTCTAAAAAGACAATAGAGTAATTATTCAGCTCAATTCAGTGCTAATAAATCACACACAGTATGCTGTGACGCCTCAAGAGGTTTACTGGCCTGTTGCATAATTCGGCACAATTGCAACGGCGTCTGCAAGCGAACAAATACACCTGAAAACTACAGCTGCAAAACCAAAGTTATTCACTTCAACTCCAGGATGAATTGAATGGGAAAATCTATTCAAGGAAAGCAGCAAAGAACATCTTGATCCAGCCAAGCTCAGGATCCGTGCTATTATTAACTTGCAGTACCTTAAGAAAACGTGTCAGCAAAAAAAAAAAAAAAAAAAAAAAAAGAGCAGTTTTCTTGCAGCATCATCTCTTGTCTCTAGAGAAATGAGATTCCTGCAGGTCATTTGTTTAATGTTGAAGGCTTTTCAAAGAGTCTGAGGTATTACTAATTGACAAAAAACACAGAGATGCTGGATTAGTAATTCACAATGTCATTTAGCTGAAGGGTTTGTGTGTAAATATTAATATTTCTCATCTTAAACATGCTTGCACTGTATGTTCACTGGTCTTCGCAAATGCATCTGCAGTGCTTCTCAAACTGCTGGTTGTGTCAGACAACTCGTTAATACCTGTCATCATCATCTTATCCTGCTGATAAATAAATAAATAAATAAAAGCGCATCTCTTTTCAGTCCCACACAGCTTCAATCTTGTTTTCCACAATGAAAGAGTCTCTGCATAAAAAGGACACGCAGCAAAACTTCTCATAAAAGAACAAAAACACCGCAAATAATAAAGCGTATTTTGGGTGTGTGTGGTTTGGAAATGAGGTTAGATCGCTTTCACTTGCTTGCACTCTGACAGAAGTAGGACAGAAAACAGGAAGCGCTGGAGCTAGTTTCTCTGTGACTTCCTGTCAATCCTTTGTGTCTGTAGTTTCGGCCTCCAGCTGCCTTCCGGACACTTGTTCGTTACCCTCACCATTAATATGCTGTCGAGGAAGTTTGGACGAAATCTACACTTCTGTCAAAAGCCCTCTGGAGAAAACTGTCCTGCTATATGAGGGGGTTAATTAAAACTTCATCAACACTATGATTAAACATTTATTTCACTGAGACAAACCAAGTGTGAATAATTCTGTTTAAATGTGCATTAAATTATATATACAAATCTAGAAGTCTATTGCTCAAATATTTTCAGTACATGTCTGAATCTAAAACTCAGTTTCAATAATACAGGACCAACTAGTTCAAATACTGTCAGTTTTGCAATCCTTTAAATTATAATACTGAACTCATGAGACAAACTGAATAAAGCAATTCATCAACAAAAAAATCAGAAAGTTTGTGACGTTACACAATTTTCTCTCGATTCAGTTGCCGTGTGACAAAAAGTAGATGACTTAGAACGTGATTTTAAGAAATCTTCTTGAAGCTCATCTTTCATTGGTTTGAAGCACTGATGGGTGTTTCCATCCAAATGAAACTCCTGCCACTCCACAGCAATATATAAAACCCTGCTTATTAAAGCTTTAACCCGTCAACTGTCATCCCCTTTTTTGAGCAGAGATCTGAGCTTAAAAGGTTGTAATTCATGAATGCTTTGGAATACAGAGCTAAGGTTGGTCTCTTTTTAAAGAAGCATTTATCAGATTATTGCAGAAGCACTTCAAAAAATGAACGTGCAAAAATGTGATAAAAGTTTAAGTTTACTGTAATGCAAATGTACTGAACTAAACTGTTTTTTTATTTTATACAAATATATATTTTACAAAATAATTTGGACTCTTGCTATAAAATCAAGTCCTGTCAAACTGTGTTTTTCCAAATTTGAAGATGATATAAAAGTTTGATTCAGTTTCCATGGTATCACAATGTCCAATATCAAAACTGTTTTCACAGAATGTATTTTGAGTTTTTAAGCTTCCCAAAGAGAACCCTAATTTATGATGATTACTAAAATATGTGATAGGGGAAAAAAGGCAATAAAAAAGCACTCCAAAATGACACTGACATGTAGCGCCTGGAGCGATCAAACACACAATTGTAAAAGTGAATATTCACAGCATGCAGACTCCGTAAGGTCTGCCCCCAGAATGTTAGCCAAAAGTGCTCAGAGCATTCACTGTTAGCTGGGCAGGTGAGGGTAGACTGAAATCTTGCACATTTAAATATCAATCAGTGTATTTAAACAATGTATAAGTGAAGGTCCTCAGGTGTGTTTGAACAGGTGATGTCAGTGTCAGAAGATGCTGAACAGGCTTGAGCTCAAGAGAAAATGAGCCTAAATAAATGAGACATTTAACATTAGAGAAACACCTGAGAGAGAGAGACAGAGAGACAGAGAGAGACAGAGAGAGGATTAAAACACTTTTATTTTATCACAATTTATGCCTCATGCATATTCACAATAATATAATAAAAAATAAAAACAATTAAATATTCAAGAACAACTGACCCTCAAAAACCACACACAATATATCTTTAAAACACCAAATATTACAAAAAAACATTTCATTATTCACAAGTTTGTAATAGGCAAATTCAATTTTGAGTCTTCCACCAAATAATTTCCTAAACATCATTTCCAAATCAGTGGTCCCAAGTTGTTCCCCTTTATTCTTTCTCGTTTTCCATATTGACAACTTTGCTGTTCCCAACAAATAATTTAACAAACATGTCATCCTTCTCATTGAATACCTATACTTAACACCCCCAATAAATATCCTATCAGAAAAATCTTCACCAAATTCTTTAAACAAATCCTTAAGAAAAATAAAAAAACTCTTGTAGTCTTCCACATTTTAAAAATAAATGTTCTAAGTCTTCTTGTTCCCCACAGAATCTACATTCACTACCCACTGCTGGATTCAGATGCGCCACATGTCTGTCTGTAGCTATCGCCCCGTGAATAAGCCTCCACTGCAGATCTGCTGTCCTCTTCTCTATGGGAGGCTTATACAGGGCTCTCCACCTGTCTCTCACAAGGAAGTCTGGTCCCAACAAAACTGGCTACTTTGAAACCTTTATTCTCTTAAGAGAAACTTGATGTGTCACTTTTACTGAAGAATAGTAAATTGCTTTCTTTGATATTGATTCAAAACAGTCCAGCTGAGGTGTGTCAAAAGACAGAATTGAGTCCGTATTTTCTTCCACTCCCTCTTCAAGTACCACTGGAGACACTCTGATTTTTGGAAATTCCTCTTCTGTATCTTTTAAGTCCATTGACCAACTCCTTTCAATATACGCTCTGTTCACACTTGGTAAAACATTCCAGATCTCCTCTATCAGTTTAGAAACAAGACGTTCAGATTTCAATCCTGTCATTTCCTCAAGGATTTCAACCGGCTTCCATCCATCATCATTCAAAAGGTGTCTCATTTTCACAATACCATGACGCTTCAAAACTGAAGATACACTTACTGCCGACAAAAGCCTTGTTTGGATCATCGGATTAAAAAGTAAAGGTTCTTCCATAGTCCATTGTCCTGTATCTTCACTACTTCGGTCCACTTTAAAAACTGTTTTCCAGGCCTGAAGCATTGACTTATAAAAGGGAGTGATCTCTGACAGGCTCACCTTCCCCAAGTCCATTATAAACAAATGTTTATCCAACCTGAGCCCACCTGCGCTCTTCAAAATAAATCTTGCAGTATGGGCCCAAGCTATGTCCTTTTGATATAAAAGTCTTTGTGCTGTTTGTATCCTGTAAGCCATCAACCGACTTCTCACATCCACCAGCCCTTGACCTCCTTCGTGAACAGGTAAATAAAGTGCTGCAGCATGGATCCAATGTGCCCCACTCCAAAAAAAATTTACGATGATCCTTTGTATTTTACAAACCAACTCAACTGGAGGCTCCATAACTGTCATTTTATGCCACAGTGTTGAAGCCACCAAGTTGTTAATGACCAAGACTCGCCCTCTGTATGACAATTGTGGTAATAGCCACTTCCATTTAGACAATCGGGCTGACACCTTCTCCAGCAATCCCTCCCAGTTCCTTCTCTGAAATTGCTCATTTCCCAAAAACACACCCAATGCTTTTATCCCCTCTCTACCCCAATGTAGACCACATGGTAATTTTGGGAGTCCTACTTCTTCCCATTTACCAATAATATATCTCTCACTTTTTCCCCAATTCACTCTGGCTGAGGATGCTTTTTCATATTTTCCAATCATTTTTGTTAAAACCTTCACATCATCTTGACTTTTTATAAACACGGTGACATCATCAGCGTACGCTGATAAGGATACTTTAAATGCACTCTTTAAATCAGGAATTAAAATTCCAGTTAGTTCTTTTCTTAGCTGACACAAAAATGGTTCAATTACCAGACTATATAACTGTCCAGAAAGTGGACAGCCTTGTCTTATACTCCTGGACATCCTTATAGGTGCACTCAATCCACCTCCAGCTTTGACCATTACAAAAGCATCAGAATACAACAACTTTATATAAGATATAAAATTTTCACCAAAACCAAATTCTTTTAAAACAGTGAAAAGATACTTATGATCAACTTGATCAAAAGCTTTCTCTTGATCAAGGGAAAGAACTCCTAAATCAAAACGATTACTTTGATTAAAATCAATCACATCACGCAATAAAAACAAATTGTCCATAATTGATCTATCAGGTATACAATAGGATTGGTCTCTATGAACTAATACATGTAGATATTTCTTAAGTCTGTTTGCTAGCACCTTTGAAAATATTTTGTAATCCGAGCAAAGCAACGACACTGGTCTCCAGTTTTTTAATAGTCCCAAGTCTCCTTTTTTAGGAATTAATGATAGAACTGCTCTGCAACAGCTCGTGGGTAATGTCTTTCTTTTAATGCAATCTATCATCAGTTCATTAAAATCTTGTCCAAGTAATTTCCAAAAAGCCTGATAAAACTCCACAGGTATACCATCCACTCCTGGGGATTTTCCAGTAGATAATTGTCCCATTGCATCTGTAAGCTCTTGCAAAGTTATCTGTTCATCCAGTGAGTTTCTTTGTTCATCTCTCAGCTGAGGCAAGTCACAAAGCAAGTCCACAATACTTTCAGAATCACAACTCTGAGCGCAATATAATTTAGAATAAAAATCTATTGTCATTTTTCTTATTTCAAGAGGGTCAGAAGTTATACTTCCATTAGGACATCTAATATGGCACAACTGTTTTTGTAAAACACTTTTCTTCTCCAAATTAAAAAAATATGCACTAGGAGCATCCATATCTTTGATTGAACAAATTCTTGATCTTATAAGTGCCCCTTTTACTTTTTCTTGCAAAAAAATTCCAAGTTCTTCTTTTTTCTTATTTAATCTTTCATTATTCACAGTTCCATTATTAATTAAAATGTCTTTCTCCAAGGACGCAATGTCTCTTTGTAAACTTTTAACTGTTGTTTTCATTAATGCAGTGGTATGTGAAGTATAGTTTTGACAGAAAATTCTAATATTAGCTTTACCTACATCCCACCATAAACTAAGATTTTCAAAAGTGTCTTTCTTAAGTTTCCAGTCATCCCAAAAAAACTGAAACTTTTCACAAAACCTGATGTCTTGTAACAATTTGACATTAAAATGCCAAAAATAACAAGGTTTAACCACTTTTTAAAAATTAAAATCAAAAATAATCATATGATGATCTGAAAAACCATTTGGCAAAATAGATACATTCATTACCTTATTATTCCAAATTTTCCCCAAATAAAATCTATCTAACCGAGCACCACTAACTTGATTACTAGATACCTTCAACCAAGTATATTGTCTAACTCCTATATTCCTACTTCTCCATAAATCTATTAAATCAAATTCATTTATAATTTTTAACAATTGCATACTTGATTGATTATGTGGTTCCTCTCCATTCCTATCAACTAAGAAATTTGTTGTGCAGTTCCAATCCCCCCCAATTATCATGCACACAGTATCATCAAATTTCTGAATAACTGATCTCAATTCCATAAAAAAACCACTCGCTCAAGTCCATTATTAGGCGCATATACATTAATTAAGACAAATGTTATTCCTTCAATCTCTACTTTACTTAAAAGTGCTCTTCCTTTAACAATTTCATCTACTGATAAAATATTTACATTCAATTTTTTGGAAAAAAGAATAGCTACTCCAGCACTTGTATTTGTTCCATGGCTAAGAGCATATTTCCCTTCCCACCACATACCCCACTGAGTCTCATTATCATTACTTGTGTTTCTTGCAAAAAAACAATATCTACTTGCTTAACAAACTCTGAAATCATAGCTAATTTATTTCTATCTCTGCCCCCATTTATATTTAAGGAACCTAATTTTAGAAGTTCCATAGAAAGATGGAAAAAAAGGAAAAAAAATGTAAACAGATACATGAAATAAAGTATGAAATTCACCCTGTGCATTTGAGCGTTCTATTTTTGTAAAGCTCTTTTTTCTCTCCGTAATTTAGCTATAATCTTCTTCAACCTGAACCTCTTCTTTTTACACAGGGCTTCAAAGCTAACAACTTTCTGCATTGACACCACTGACCATATAAACTTGTCTATATCCGGGAAAAAATCTGTCACCTGAACAGTTTTTCCAAACGTCAAATCCAAAAACTCATTAATCTCTTGCACAGAGTAAGTTTCATCTATATTCTGTGACCCAAACTCAGAAATGTCAGATAACTCAGACAATGTATCGTCTTCCTCACGGTTTTCAACATCATTTGAGCTTTCATTATTTTCAATAGGCCTACTAACCACTTCACAATCAGCACTTTCACTTACCTTCTTTACCACTATTCCTGCACTGTGTTCCAAGACCTCACGTTCCTCTGCCACATTCACCACTTTATCTTCCTTATTTTGTCTTAGTTCGACACTATCACATGATTCATCATTCTGAGCAATACTCTCCTCTTGAGACTGAAAAGTTGTACTATTTACCTTAACAACAGGTAACGTTATGCCACTAGGCCCTGCGGCCTCCTCATTCGCCTGTGCTCTGTGTGGGCATTCCAACTTTTTATGCCCAATATCCCCACACTCAAAACACTTCAAACTTCCCGTGTTAACATAAATCATGTACGACTTTCCTTCATGTACCACTCTGAAAGACACATCCAATTCCGGTACATTCAGAAACATAAATACCTGTCTCCGAAAAGACAACACATGTTTCAGTGCTTCATGTTTACATCCCAACGGGATCATTTTAATCGCACTAGCACATTTACCATACTGAGCTAATGCCCGCTCAATGTCCTCATTCCCAATAAATGGGGGTACATTCGATATAAAAACTTTTGTCGTAGGTGTAACAAGTGGTGAAACAACAACAAAATCGCCACTTACCACAATTCCGTTGCTAACCAAGCGGCTCACTAGTCTCTCCTCTTTAACAAAAATCACTACCGCTTTGTTCATCCTGGAGGCCGAAGAAATGTTGTCATATCCAACCTCTTCTCCGACCGCCAGCAGCACATCCTCCACTGACACACCCTGAGCAGGTACACAGCGGACTCCATGACGCCGTGAAACAGGTGGCTCTCCCCCCGTTACAAGGGACGCCATCCCGACGTTTCAGCGAACACCACCAAAACGTGATGTTAATGTCACAAATCAGCTTTACAAAAATATGTCTCAATTTCACTTTTTTCCTTAATTCAAATAAATAAGAAAGAGAAAATCAGACTTCCCAACACCTCTCCGTGAGCACCCTCACCCCAAAATCTCCCCGCATGCAGAGAGACAGAGAGAGAGAGAGCAGAATTCGTCACTCAAGGGTGTGGTGTGAGACAGGGCTGCCCAATATCACCGACCCTCTTCAGTATTTACATTAATGAATTGGTGAAACAACTACAACAATCAGCAGCACCGGGTCTCACACTACATGACTCCAACATAAAGTTTCTCCTGTATGCAGATGATCTGGTCCTGCTGTCTCAAACAGGGCCCTGACCTGGGCCCTGACTATTAACCCAACTAAAACAAAAATTCTAACGTTTCAGAAAAGACCTAGATGTCAGGGAAAGAAACACAATTTCACCCTTGGTATGACCAAAACTCATCATGCCACAAGCTACACATACCTCGGGCTGAAAATAAATGCAACTGGAAAGCTAAATTTGGCCATGAATGAACTGAAAGAGAAAGCAAGAAGGGTCTTCTATGCCATCAAAAATTCAATCCAAAATGAAATACCAATCAGAATCTGGCTCAAAATATTCCAATCAGTCATAGATTGCACTATATGGCAGTGAAGTTTGGGGTTCTCTCCTGAACCACAAATTTGACAAATGGGACAAAACCCCAACAGAAGCCCTGCATGCTGAGTTCTGTAAGAGTAAAGAGGAACACACCGAACAACGCATGCAGGGCAGAATTGAGCCAATACCCTCTATAAATCCACATTGAGAAACGAGCCATGCAATTTTGGAAACATCTTAAAACGAGTGACCCCAACTCTAATCATTCTAAAGGCCTTAAAAACCATGAAATGAACATTGAAAAAGCCCCCTGATTCAGATGGTCCTGAGCATAGCTGTCAACACTGAACACTGAAAATAAGGGAGATTTCCCGGAATCCATCCCCAAAATAAGGGATTTTTTTTTTTTTTTTTACACGATTATTACCCACAAACTTTAAAAAAAAAAGCACTAATCATTAACAGTCTAAAGAGTTTATAACTACACAATATATATACAGTAGGTGGACAACCAAAATGGGTATTACCGCCGCGCATACCGCCGCCGCAGGGCCGTTGCGTTAACTGAAATTCAGTCGCGTGTAAAAAACTACCGCCAGGTGGCGCAAAGGGACGGATTGGAAAGTGACTGTAATAATAAAATGTCGGTTTGTAAACGGAGATGAAAGGACGAAGTAAAACAACAATAACATTATAATATAACCTTTTAACATCCTTAAAAACCATTAGAAAATTTAAAGTGAGAGTTAATTTCAAAACGTGGGATAGTCTTAGGCTACTCTATGCATCAAAAATTAAAAGAAAGACCTTTACACAAAGTCTTATGTAGCACCCTTTAAAGGATTGCTAACAATTTAAATGATTCAGTTGAATTTAGTTTTAGAAGATTGAAATTAATTAATCAGAAGATTTAGGAATCGTCAAGGAGGTGGCGGGTTGTGGTGAGAAACAACAGACAGACAACAGTTAAATTTGATTTGAAATATAATTTGATAATTACAAAAGAACAAAAGGCAATTACATTACAATTTATATGAACAATATACAATAAAGATCGGCTTGAACACTCTTTTTTTTCCACCCCAAAAATATACACAGACCGGTCCTTTCAATATTTGAAAGAGGAGAAGAAGAAAAAGAAAAGAAAGAAAATAAATAAAACAGATAGAGAAACTTTTTTTTTTTTCTCAAATGTCACAGATAATCCAATAAGCACTTCAATGTTAATCAAATGGGTTACTGGTATCCTATCAAGTGTTCAATGTTCTATGTAGTACTGATCAGTTTTGTTTTCTCTTTTCCCGTTCTGTTTTGTAAATTCCCTCAAGGAAGGGATTCTGATAGTTCTTTAGGTTCAAGGTGTCTTGCTTTTTTCCAAGCAAGAATGATAAATTCAAAGAAAGGATATTGTCCTCTTCTTTATGATGTGTCGTCCTTTTTCCTCTGTAGCAGATTTTGGTTGGCTCGCCATCAAATGTGAAGTTTCACAGGATATCACAGAAGATCACCGGAGTATCACGAATCCGTAGGATGAAGAAAGAAGAAAAAAAAATAGAAGAAAGAAAAAATAGAAAAAAAAACAAAGAAGGAAAAAAAACCTGGCCTGATCACAGACCAGAACAGTCATTTAGTGAATCTGAGAATGAATTTCACATCAAGATCAAAACAATCAAAATAACAAATAAAATATACAATTACCACTTCTATAAGAAATGATATACTACTCATTTACACCTCAATCAAGTTTTTTTTTTATTACACTGGCGCGTCTTCACACGTGACCAACAATGGCGGCAGTGAACTGCACTGAACAAGTAATAACCACGCGGTTCACTATGACCGCTTAAGATTGAAATAAACAAAAATAAAATAAAAATAAACACACAAATCTCATTTTTTTTCCAGAAATGATTCATTAGTTATTTACCTCTATGAATTGATTTTACTTATTGACAGGCGCGTCTCTCTCACACACTCGTGTGTGGCCTACAATGGCGTCGGTGAACTGAAATGAACAATAACCACGCGGTTCACCATGACCACATTTGTAACCACTCAGATTGAAATAATAAAATGAAACTAAAACATATACATTTATTTTTCAAGAAATAGTATTAGTCTTTTACCTCAGAGTTCGTTTTTGCTCTCACACAGGCGCGTGTCTCTATCACATGCGCGTGCAACCAGCAATGGCGTCTGTGAACTGCAATGAACAATCACGCGATTCACTATGACGTTTATAACTACTAAGGTCAAAATACAAAAATAAAAAAATACGTTAAGCAGTTTACTACAACTAAACTACTCAGTTGCACAAAGGTGTCAAGTAACGAAGTACAAATACTTCGTTACCTTACTTAAGTAGAAATTTCGGGTATCTATACTTTACTGGAGTAATTATTTTTCAGACGACTTTTTACTTCTACTCCTTACATTTTCACGCAATTATCTGTACTTTCTACTCCTTACATTTTAAAAATAGCCTCGTTACTCCTATTTCATTTCGGCTTGTTTTCATTCCGGCTTGAAAAAAAAAACTATCCAGATAAATCGCGCCATCCGGATAGAGTGAATTTGATTGTGGTTGGATGAGAACTATAAACATTTACCATTCTGACACCCTATTGGTTTGTACGCGATCCATCACACCTGCACATGTCGCAAATCACGTCACACTCCAGCAAGGTGGACAGTGTTGGGAGTCATTACTCAAAAAAGATTATTTCTTAAGTTATTATTTCTCCACTACTGGCTCATTTAGGCTATCAAACGGGTGCTTTCTCTTCGTCCTCCGCAAATTAAGCTAGGTAGTTCAGTAGAGAGACGTTTGAATAAATTAGCGGTAAATTACACCGGTTTTTAATTTTTTTTAGCGCGACCCTTTTTATTTATGTGACCCATAGTCATATACAACCAGGTAGCTAAACAAGCCAAAACGAATTAATTTAAAACGGAACTGAAGGTAAACCTGCGTTGCTCTCATGGTGTTATACCTCTCTCTTTCGGTGAAGTGGAGCAGTGCTCTTGCTGAATGGCACGGATTGCACTACGGACTATTATACCTTTTATATATATATATATATATATATATATATATATATATATATATATATATATATATTTTTTTTTTTTTTTTTTTTTTAAACTGTATTTTATTTTTTATAACGAACAAGCTGCGATGTCACGTTTCCAGTGCTTTGTTGTGTGCGCGTGAGGCGCGGGCGCGATCAAACAGCTGTCATTGCCTCATCGTCATGGCAACGGTTCGTGGCCAGGTCAGATTACGTCAGGCCCTGCGTTCCATTCGGAAGGGCTCATCCCTATGCTCTAATCCCTTCAAAGGGTTTACCCTCCGGAGTGAGAGCTTCGAAGGGATGAAGGGTGTAGGGATCAAATTACTCCTTTTTTTAGAACGCACTTCTGCGTCATCTTAACGAGACAATCAAGGAGGATAGATTGCGCAAGCTGCGCCCTTTATTTAACGTTAGTTTATTTATTTATTTTTGGTTTATCTCACCATAATGTATATTGTGTCTATGTATTTGAAACATTTGAATGGACTGATAAAGGGAGCTGTAAAGTAATTTTGTTGAAGCACAATGTCGTTTTGACCATAATAATGTACTAAATCAAACTTGTATAAATATTACAGTAGTACAGAAAAATACTATACATACATTTATAGATAAAATCGAACTCCGAGCCTCCTGTACCCATTCTGTGACGTCAAACAACTTCCCTGTGCAAAGGATCATGGGGGCCCAAAGTGTCCATCAGTTGTACCCTTCGAAATTCTTCATTCCGAAGGGCCCTTTAAAGTGGCCAGTTTTGAGCACTTCGGTTTGGAACAACCCTTCAATATGGCGCCCATGATTGTTTTCACTCCAAAGTGCTCTTCAGAGGGTGATATATCCCGTTTGGAATGCACAGAGAGTTTGTTGCCGTTTGTTGGATGCTCAGACAACCAAACAAAAGCTGATTAAACATGTTCAGTCTGGTAAAAACAGACTCCGACCAACGGCAACAGGGTTATCACACCTATCCAACAAACTCCAACAGACGAGTGCGGTGTGAACTGAAACAGCTGAAAACTACCCGCATTTGGCAGGTTGGCGGGTGTTAATGTCAAGCCCTGATTGTTACTAAGCCTGCCCTGGGTACACCAAAACTACCCGCATTTTTCTTGTCCGCTGCCCTCACAGATTCCTGCAGTTAAGTTTGGATGTACATTTACATTCCAATAAAGGTTATTGATGACATTTTGAGGAGGTGGAGTGCACAATATAGACCATGTGGCGCAGCCTAAGCTTTTGTCCTTAATGGCATTTTTTTTCCTTACATTACTTTTACTTTTATACTTTAAGTAGTTTTGAAACCAGTACTTTTACACTTTTACTTGAGTAAAAAGCTTGAGTTGAAACTTCAACTTCTACAGAAGTATTTTTAAACCCTAGTATCTATACTTCTACTTGAGTATTGAATGTGAATACTTTTGACACCACTGCAGTTGCAGTGAATCAAAAGTTTTTAAACATTTTTTCTCTTTACCATCGATTTTATTATGCTGACTCACCGAGTAAAATGTGTCTCAACAATGTTCAATTGACGTCTTGAGATGCTGGATGCCTCAAAATAAATAAATCTTAATGTTTGTACGATATTCAGAGAGTTTTTATATCTATATTTAATCAAGTTCTATCACGAAGATCAGATCACGTCTCTTCTCTCAGATCAACTCGTCTCTTCTGTCATTGCGCAAGCTCGATGAAACGGAGGGTGCGTGATGACAAAGAGCTCTCATTGGTCAATCACTAATCTACTAAATAGGATATATTCACTCATTTTTTAAATGTTCTTAATAACTTTAGCACTTCTTTTTATCTTTTATTAAGAGAAATATGATATTATTAATTGTAAATAAATAAATTAATTCCCCTCAACTTCTCATCTAACCTGGGTTACACTTACTGCATGCTATTGTCATTAAACAGTCATTAGGCATATTATTTTCATTCTGGTTTGCTCTTAGCAAAAAAAAAAAAAAAAAAAAAAAAAATCCTTCAAGTTCCATATGCGGAGCGAAATGAGAACGGTCCAGCATTAAGACCGCATTAAGAGCAATAATTCTTATTAACTGCTATTGTTCTTGATTTTTTTATTGTTCTTGATTATTATTATTATTATTTATTTATTTTATTTTTTTGGCTATTATATGTGCTATGTAATGTTTAGTGATTTTGATATCGCAGACTAAAATACCGGCAGGAATAAATATTTAGGCAAATTTACTCATTAAAACCAAAGGTGTTCATCTGTGATTGTACATCAAGAGCAAGGACACGTTGTGTGCATTTTGTTTTGTGCTTTTACCAGAACGAAACGCTCGATTGTCTGTGTGAAAACTGCGCGTGTGCACGAGCGCCAAGAGAACTGATAACAGCAGCAACGAGCACTGGCCATGATTTCAGAAACAACACGTTCCAGCAGATAGAGCGCCTCTTATTTAACACAGACCTATATCTTATCGAATTGAATATTTCTTTCTTTTTAGGTACAATGATTCGCTGAGTTTAAGTTCACTTTTGAGACGTTTCAGATTCTCGCAGAGAGATAGCTGAAAGCGCACCCTGTTTTTTTATTTTATTTTATTATTCAAAAGTACAAGGTTTTGTTGTTATTGTGAGCGTACACAAATAAAAGTAGACCATTCGTAGTCTTGCATCAATTTGTAAGCTATAGCCAAAAATGACGGAAGGCCTGTTTTTGTTT
This sequence comes from Ancherythroculter nigrocauda, assembly GCA_036281575.1. NCBI lineage: Eukaryota > Metazoa > Chordata > Actinopteri > Cypriniformes > Xenocyprididae > Ancherythroculter > Ancherythroculter nigrocauda. Next base: position 132,853 of record VTFQ01000409.1, on the reverse strand, counting down.
CAGCTGTCATGAGGAAAAAATACATCAGAACGCGCCGGCGCTTTCGTCGGCCAGAGGAAAAAAAATGTAACCAATTTAGTTTCATATTTATATTTAAATATTGGGCTATTGCCTATTATTTTTAAATGAATAAATTCCACCTATGTTCATTATGAAAAGGGAATAGCATGACGGATGCGCAATGTCGGGAGACAAATGCAGCGGGTCAGACATAAGTTTGACCACTTCATTAAGTTTTGTTTTATAGTAAGTCTTTCTTTAAAGTGAATTTCGTTTTGTAGAAATTATATCTTAATTTTAATCAATGTTTCTTCAACCAATTGCCTATATTTAATAAATAGGAAGAAAACCAAGAACGTCGGGTGTGGAATGGAAACGAAACCATGTTTCCGCGGCCTTTGAATAAGGCTGAAGCAATATACGTCTTTCTGTTTTAATTAAATGTATTTATTACTTTATTACATGTCTTTATTACTTAAATAATTGATAAGATGTTTTTGGTCGAACAATATATTTTAGCCGGTCTACTTAGACACACATTTGCGTAGTGGCTTATTGTGCAAACTTTTTTTTCCTACCACATGCCAAACTCATAACATTTCTTGCAGATTAAAAAAAAAAAAAAAAAAAAAAAAAAAAAACAACCCAAAAAAAAAACCCACGACGCTCCGACTTTTACAAAATCCCTCCTCGCTCCAGTCAAAACTTCGCACATACTCTGCTCGGCAGCAGCAGACGCTGGCAAACGCGCGGGGGGAGGGTTGATCCCATTCGGAGCTTCTGGAGTGGAGCGTGAAACACTGCAAAACACTGCAAATCTCCATAATACAAACAAATAAAGAAACTTACTGCAAATACTCATAACAGAGTCTAACAATTGTGTATTTCGTCAGCTTATTTCATATGATCAGATCAGGATGTTAAAATTAACAAAAAGCACTAAGATTGCAAAAGGGTCTGTCACGCGCATAGCTTAGGCTAATATTTTGAGTCTCCCGCCCTCTGGATTAATGGCTTTGGTGACAAACATTTTAAACAAAGCGCCCTTCCCCCTATCTCAAACTTGTCAAGTGTTGCAGAGCAAGCACTGTTGGGTTGGGTGAGTGCTTTTTATACACACAAGATAATGTAAAAATTATACATTGATATATATAAATGGAACACAATCGGTTTGTTGTTTTTGTTTGTTTTTCTTTAACATTTTTATTTTATTTCTTTGTCTTTAAGGAACATTGGATCGCAGTAAAGATTCTGTACAGTTATTGTTCTAATAATACGGAGCCATAATGTTACATATCTTGGTCAATTATTTCGAGCTGCTTTACAGCTTAACCACAGTTTGCAACATCATCAGTTATTGAAATGAACTGAATCAACACAGATCTGCTGATATAAATAAATAGGCCTAAATAAATAGCAAAAAACAAGATTGGGTTTGTACGGTTCATCTGAACTATAATTTAATGATTTATGTTATGATGTTATAGAAGTACAGTGTACAGATGCCTATATGTTTTGCATAAAGTAAGAATATTTAATAAAGAATCTTAAACTTCCAATGTTAAACATGTTCTCGTAATTTTGCTCTTAACTGCAGTCGAAATACAAATAGGCCTATAAAATATTCATATGCATTGTGTAGCCCGTTGTGGAGAGTCAGATTAGGTGCAAACTATCTATAGCAGAAACTTTTTATCTTAATAGCCTAGCACTTGTTGAGTAACAAAATGTTGATTATTGGGATAACGTTTTTTTGTTCGTAATTGTATAGCTTATGGCATGACATTTCTTTTTGTAATGTTTATGAGTGTGTTAATGGATACAAACTGCACAATTGCAGTTTATCAGATTGTTACATAGCTATAATTGCACGATATAGTTGAAACATTAACACATTAAAATCGTCTGATAGTTAACATGAACCCATTGTAAGCGATGCATTAAATCATGGGCGTACGGGACACCCCCGCAGCCCCCACCCTATGATGGGCCCGTCGCAGATTATTTACTAGCCTTTGCTTTTTTTAGAACTGAACTCAATTGACTAAAGATAAAAATAAAGCATCCAACTGAAGCCCAAAAATGCAAGCAGAATACCATAGAAACTAGTGCTAAATTACCACAAAAGGGGGAAAAATTCACTGTTGTTTCCATCGCCGTTTGTAAGGTAGCCAAGACAACAGCAAGCTTTGATGCGCTGTGCTACTGTTACTGTTAGCAGTGGTGTGCCGAGACAAATAAATATGTTCGGTCTTTGCTGAGATATTATTATTATTATTATTATTGTATTGCCCAAATGTAAATAGCATAGTCAATAAGTCTAGAGTTAGGCTATTTCTTTATTCTTTTACTGTAAATACATGAATTTAGTTTAGGCCTATATCATTTGATGCACCGATCGAAATTACTGAAAATTTGCGGCCGAAACAGCAATTTACGCGCTTGTCTAGAAGGGAACCTTATATAGCCTAGCCTATGCGCAAATTTGTGTCTAACTTAGAATTTAGAGCAGCTAAAATATGTTGTTAGACCAAAACATCTTATCAATTATTTAAGTAATAAAGACATGTAATAAAGTAATAAATAAATTTAATAAAAACAGAAAGACGTCTATTGCTTCAGCCTTATTCAAAGGCCGCGGAAACATGGTTTCGTTTCCATTCCACACCCGACGTTCTTGGTTTTCTTCCTAATTAAATATAGGCAATTGGTTGATGAAACATTGATTGAAATTAAGATACAATTTCTACAAAACGAAATTCATTTTAAAGAAAGACTTACTATAAAAAAAAACTTAATGAAGTGGTCGAACTTATGTCTGACCCGCTGCATTTGTCTCCCAACATTGCGCATCCGTTATGCTATTCCCTTTTCATAATCAACATTGGTGACATCTTTAAAAAAATATATATATATTAGGCTATAGCCCAATATTTAAATATAAATATGAAACTAAATTGATTACATTGTTATCCCTCTGGGCTGCGTTTCCCAAAAGCATCGTAAGCCTAAGTTGATCGTAAAAACGATCGTACGAGTGATCTTAATATTAAGGTCTGTTTCCCAAAAGCATCGTAACTTAAGTTGCACTTGAAAATGATCGTAGATCTACGAGTGCTCTGGAGTAATCGTAAAGCCCTAAGTGCATCGTAAGAAGACAGAGTTATGAGGTCACCTACAGGACAACCGGCAGATTACACCTTTATTCAAGTGCAATGTGTATAACATAGCTAAAGTTTTGACTGTATTCCTCTTAAATCCTCTTTGTTGTTTAATATGAAAAGAAAAGGGAAGAAAATAAAAAAAATAAAAATACACATGATGTCATAAATAGTGCAGATAAAACATGTCTGCAATAAAAAATTTGTCTGTACACCTGTAGAAATTGGCTAGATGAAGTACATAATTTGTACTACTGTCACCCTATATACCCTTTATATAGGCTTTATATAGGCCTACCACCCAAGGCCTAAAGCTCTATGAAATACTATAGGAGTTCTTCCAAGTGTTTCTGAAGTGACTGACTTTTTTCAACTATAAACTAAATTTTAAAACATAAACAAGTTTAGATATTAACTTCAAAAACACTGAATCACAGTTTGATTGATTTCACACACACACACACACACACACACACACACATACATACATATATATATATATATATATATATAAACTATAATTAATTTAAGTTAAATATAGACACTATAGTTAATTTATGTAAGTGAGAATGACAAAATAAAGTAAACTGTGACATATTATGCCCAAAAATTCTTCATACAGTGGACTACCAGTAAAATTGATACAAATCTGGAAACAAAAATTATTTTGACACTTTGACCTGACCATGTTTTGCTGAAGTGTTATTTGAGATCTTGTCATATTTTACTACCATTAAAAAAAAAAAACTATAGTGAATAATCTGTAATAATGAATGAAATGTTCAAGGTGTCTGAATAAATTGTGGTTTGACTGTGTGTGTGTGTGTGTGTGTGTGTGTGTGTGTGTGTGTGTATATATATATATATATATAAGACTTCAGATGCAAAAGCCTCTAAGTGCCATCTGAAATTGTCTTATAAAATGAACAGTTTTATCAAGCTTGTATGTTTATGTTCAGTTATTTCACATTAATGGAAAAGAAAATGACCTATTAATTGCCATTAAAGTGAAATTACTGAACCCTTGATAAAAATGCTAATTTTAGAAGAAAATTTCAGACGGCACTTAGAGGCTTTTGCATCTGAAGTCTTATATATATATATATATATATATATATATATATATATATATATATATATATATAGCTTAAAGAAATCGTCTGAAAATTACATCTTTGTTTAGCTCTACCTCCTCCAGAAGAACATTAATTTAATCTTTTTGAAAGGTATCTTTATTTATTTATTTATTCTAAACCACATCAGGTGACGATTATTAGGTTAAACGTTAAAGGATACGATTTTATAAGGTAATATTCAGCACTTGAGAAACGGACAGCGACTCTTAAGTAGCACGTAGAGCGCGTTCTCGCGCGTTCATGTTAAGAGCATTTTTGGGAAACGCACGTGGAATTGCAGCGAGCGTTCGTAACCTCGCACGTAGAAAGCGCTCTTAAGAGCTAAGATACATCGTTATTGGGAAACCCAGCCCTGGTCGATGAAAGCGTGAAAGATTTTCTCCTCATGACAGAAACAACTTAAAACAGGCCTTCCGTCATTTTTGGCGATAGCCTACAGATTAGTGCAAGACTACAAATGGTCTACTTTTATTTGTGTGCGCTCACGATAACAATAAAACCTTGTGCTTTAGTAAAATAAAATAAATAAAAACAGGGTGAGCTTTTAGCTGTCTCTCTGCGAGAATCTGAAACGTCTCAAAAATGAACTTAAACTCAGCGAATAATTGTACCTAAAAAGAAAGAAATATCTCAGTTCGATAATAAATTCGTAGGTCTGTGTTAAATAAGAGGCGATCTATCCGCTGGAATGTGTTGTTTCTGAATTTGATATTTGATATTTTAAGGAATAGAATACACTCCTGCATTTAAATGCGGCAGCAGGAGTTGCAGTTTTTTATGACGTTTTATTAATCCGTCCATTCTTTTTAGTTTCAATGATTTAGCTAAATCGTGCCCTAATAATGGGAGTGACTCACGTTTTACTAAAATAAAGGGATATAATTCATGAAACACGCAACAATTTATTAATCAGTGTCCAAACAGATAGGCTATATTTTTCCTAAGTAGTTATCTGTCAAATAAAGGACAGGTAACGAATAACAAAGTAGGGTAACACTTTACTTGAAGGGGTGTGCATAAGACTGACATAACACCTTCATAATCTTGACATGACACGTGTCATGAATATGAAGGAGGTTTTATGCATGTTTATGACAACTGTCATTAAATGTCATTCGCTCAATTATGTAATTTTTAATGCAAAGATGACATTGTTTGAGATGTCTTTGTTACGACAACTTGACATAAACCAACATCATAACCTGTCAGTGTCTTTGTCATGACAACTTGACATTAGTAAAACATCATAACCTGTCATAAACATGACATAGCAGATTAATTATCAAACTTAAACTACTTAGCTTTATGGGTTAACATTACATTACATTATTTTGGTAACACTTCAGTATAGGGAACACATATATAAACGATTAACTATGACTTTCCCCTCAATAAACTCTTAATTTACTGCTTATTATAGTTAATTGTTAGGTTTAGGTATTGGGTAGGATTAAGAATGTAGAATAAGATCATGCAGAATAAGGCATTAATATGTGCTTTATAAGTACTAATAAATATTTTAGCCATATCAATATTTTAGCCATATGAATGCTAATAGTAATAAGCAACTAGTTAAAAGACCCTAAAATAAAGTGTTACCATTATTTTATAACAGTGTCATCTTTTTTACGAAATTTGAAATTGTCTATTATCTGACCTTCTGTTGGAGGAAATTTAAAAAAACAAAAAAAAAAAACATGAAATGAAAAATAGTCATGATGCTGTTATAAAATTATTTGTCACAGTATTGTCACTTAATGACATTTTAATGACAAGTTCAATTTGTACCACTGTACTTGAGCTCAAGATACATATTCATGACACTATTATAATGGCCTCATGACAGCCAATGTCAAAACCAACCACATGACAGTTTAATGCAATGTTAACCCATAAAGCTAAATTATGTCAAGTTGTCATGACAAAGACACTGACAGGTTATGATGTGTTGGTTTATGTCAAGTTGTCATAACTCGGACATCTCAAACAATGTCATCTTTGCATTAAAAATGACATAATTGAGCGAATGACACTTAATGACAGTTGTCATAAACATCCATAAAACCTCCTTCATATTCATGACATGTGTCATGTCATGATTATGAAGGTGTCATGTCAGTCTTATGCACACCCCTTCAAGTAAAGTGTTACCCAAAGGAGCCTATGTGCGTGTCAAAAATCCATGCTGTTTTATTAAAGGAGTTTAAAATATAAATAAAAAATGTATTTGTGATAAATATAGGCCTAATATGTGAGAAAATTTACATTTTGCATAAAGATAAATGTGCTTTGATGCATTTGTTGGATAACATGTGGTTAAAGCGCCACTCAGCGGTCAAAAGCTGCAAATGCACTTTGCGACGCCGCGGCGGCGGCGGCGGCGGCACGCGCGGCAGTAGAAACACCGTTTTGGATGGCCACCTACTGTATATTAAAGGTCCCGTTCTTCGTGATCCCATGTTTCAAACTTTAGTTAGTGTGTAATGTTGTTGTTAGAGTATAAATAAAATCTGTAAAATTTTAAAGCTCAAAGTTCAATGCCAAGTGAGATATTTTATTTAACAGAAGTCGCCTACATCAAACGGCCAGTTTGGACTACATCCCTCTACTTCCTTCTTTAATGACGTCACCAAAACTAGTTTTTGACTAACCTCCGCCCACAGGAATACACAAGAGTTGCGTTTGTAGAGTGTGTTTGTCGCCATGTCGTCGAAACGCTGTTATTTTCATCCCGCAGTCCAATCACCGGGTCTGATTCCGGCTCAAATTGATAGGGTAAAATTAAAGACATGTTTACAATAACACTGAGCGCGTGCATCTCCACGTTATGGTAAGAGGCGTGACCTTTCCGGGCAAGGTTCGCTAAGCTGCTGTCGAATCACAACACAGGAACCGCTGGCACAATCAGAACTCGTTACGTATTTCTGAAGGAGGGACTTCATAGAACAAGGAAGTCATCAGCCCGTTTTTATGACAGTGGAAACAGCGGTATACAGATAAGTAAATTATGTGAAAAATACTGTGTTTTTTTACACGCGAAACATGAACACGTTATATTGCACACTATAAACACAATCAAAGCTTCAAAAAACCACGAAAAACGGGACCTTTAAAGAATGACAGACCAATGGATATGTTAAAAATGCTTTATTTATGAACAAAGTAAACATTACTTTCACATTGTCATTTGTGTAAGTAATGCGAAACGTCGTTTTTCCCTCCATGACCAACACTGAAATTACAACGACAAATTTTGCAGAAGGCATAATTTGGACCTACATGGCTGCTTGTCAGGTAGTGGAAGGTGGTCTCCCATTTAGTCAAATATCAGCATAATGTCCTCGATTTTGGTTGGTGGGTAATTCTGTGATTTTGGCCGTCGGCGTCCTGATCCATCATTGCACATCACACTCCTTGAAGTTCACTTCCCGCTACTTTTTCCCTCTTCCTCCCACCCGCCGCTGCAACTGTCTTCTTCTTCTTCGATAGTAGCCTAAGCTACTGTCTGTATACTGCCACCTGCTTGACTGGAGGTCTAGCAACCCAAGTGTAAGCCACTTCACAGACACAGATAGCTGCGTGTTCTGAGTTAACACAATCTTAAAAATACGAGCTTAAAAATACGGGATATTTTAGGGGAAAATACTAAAACTGGAAGACAGTGGGAAAAGAGCTAAAATATGTGAGAAACCCAGAAAAAACAGGAGGGTTGACAGCTATGGTCCTGAGGCTGCAAAAACAAATTAACACGACTAATAACAGACACCCTCATCCACAGAATTCGGCCCAACCAAATTACAAAAGCACAAAAGGAAAATTACCTGACCTATTGGACTGAAACAACAGAAAAACAAAGTAAACTTGAATGTTATTTGGCCCTAAATAGAGACTATACCACAGCAGAATATCTTAGTACAGTGAAAGACTGTAAATTAAGAAGAATAATGACAGACTGAGCAATCACACGCTGACTGCAGAGACGGGCAGATACAGACAGAACTGGCTGCTCAGAGAGAGAGATGCATCTGCCCGTACTGTGACCTGGGAGAAGTGGAGACAGAGCAACACTTCCTCACCAGCTGCCCTAACTATGAGGAAATCAGAAAGACATTTTATCCAAAATTTTAAATACTTTGCCCTAACTTTATAAAAGTAAACAATAAAACACAACTTCAACATTTATTAGGCGAAAAAAGAGATTGTATCCTACTAGCAGCAAGATACATTGATACCTGTCACAAAAAGAGGGAGGAGTCGACTAATCAGTAATGCGCTCACACACACACACACACACACCCACACACAGAGAATTCTAAATTGTTCATATAATTCTAAATGTTGATTGATTAATCGTTCTGCTTTTTATGTTTCTATATGTACATGTGATTCACTATATGTTGATGATAGAAATGCTTTTGCAATACTTTGTAACAATTGTCATGCCAATAAAGCACTTTGAATTGAATTTAATTTAATTGAGAGAGACTGTGAGAGTTTGAGCTGGGCAGCCATAAAGAGACTCATTAGGGGTTTTAAGTTTAACTGGCGTTCAATAGCACATCATCTAATTAGTGACTATAGTGAAGAACAGGCATTCCCTTGCTGAGAGTCTTAAGCTGCATTGAGCACACTGCTGAATTCTCTAAATGTCACTGCAGAAACAGATCTGTGACTGAACAAGTGTAAAACAAACCCTGATCTGATCTGGTTTGTGTTTGTGCTGAAGATCTCGCACACATCCGAATATCTGCTGCCAAAAATGTTCAATGCAAGTGGTAAAATGGGCCTAGCAATTGCACCGTAAAAAATGATTGTAATTTTAACTGTAAAAGACTGTGAAAATGCGACAGTAAATATCTGTTAATTGGTTAACAATAAGTTCCCCTACATATGGGGGTGAAACTAGTAATAGATCTAATCTTCATGTAGTTTTACAGTAAAAGTTTTACAGTAAAATTCTGTTAAATGTACCTTTTTTGGAAGTAAAAAGAACAAATCATTTGATAATTTACAGTGAAGACTGACATTCCCAGAATTCATTGTGTGATTTCATATTTGATGGTTTTTCATTTTAATAATTGTTTTTTTGTTTTGTTTTTTGTTTTTTAATCAGTTATGTAGTTTTAAGATCCATCTTAAACATTAAATTAATGTTCATTTCATTATTTTTCATATTCAGTGCACTGCGTGCACCTACAGTATATATTAGTCAGTATATATATACTGTTACAACAGAGACGGCGCGGAGGCAGATGTAAAAGCAAGTAAAGTATATTTATTGATATCAGCAGAGAAATGGGTGAGTATATGGCAATTACTGAAGTTGAAGTGATGGTAGAATAGTGATACTGTCCTTTTCGTTGATTGTAGGAAGAATCAGGATGAACACGCTGGAGACTGAAGACTGGGAACACTGACAGTTGGAGAAGCACACGAGGAATACTGGAGACACTGGAGACGTTGGAGACAGGTAAGTAGCAAGTAGGAGTCCTTGAGGTAAGTACACATGTGGTTGTAGAACAAACGAGACCGGATAGTGACTGTGTGTGAGTGTGGGGTTTTTGAGGTGGTGGTGATTGCAGTGCTGATGATGTGCAGGTGGCGGTGATTAGTACTCCGGTGATTGAGTGCGTGGGTATTGGAGGGAGGTGGAACCTGACGTGTCTGTGACAGTACCCCCCCTCCCACGGCCCGCTCCTGAGGGCCGAGGACCCCGACGTCGTGGCGTGGGGCAGGTCTGTCCGGGTGGCTGACGTGGAATGCTTGTAGAAGATTGGGATCGAGGATATCGTTTCTAGGGACCCATGAGCGCTCCTCGGGGGCCGTAGCCTTCCCAGTCAACTAGATATTCCAGAAGACCACCACGGCGCCGGGAGTCCAGTATCTCGCGAACCTCATATGCCGCTCCGTTGTCCAGGATGAGTGGAAGGGGGGGCTCGGCGGCTGCCACGTCAGGTTCTGTGGAGGGAGAAACAGAAGGGTGGTGAGGTTTTAGGAGCGAGACATGAAAGGTTGGATGAATTTTGTACTGAGGTTGCAAACGATACGTGATGGGGTTGATCTGTCTGGTGATGGTGAATGGTCCAATGAAGCAAGGACTCAGCTTCTTGCAGGGCAGACGCAGTCTGATGTCCTTGGTTGACAGCCAGACCTTCTGCCCCGGCTGATAGGATGGGGCATTGGAGCGCCGAAGGTCTGCTGTCATCCTGCATCTGCGTAGGGCTCTCTGCAGTTGGTGGTGAGCTGAGTCCCATACCCTCTCGCTCTCCCGGAACCAGTAGTCCACTGAAGGAACGTTGGAGGGTTCCCTGTCCCAGGGGAACAGTGGGGGTTGGTAGCCAAGTACGCACTGAAAGGGTGTTAGTCCAGTGGAAGGCTGTCGGAGGGAGTTTTGTGCGTACTCGGCCCAACCCAGATACTGGTTCCAGGAGTCCTGGTGGCCGTGACAGAAGGTACGCAGGAAGCGGCCGATCTCCTGGATCTTCCGTTCCGTCTGCCCGTTCGTCTGAGGATGGTATCCTGATGACAGACTGACGGTCACACCCAGGAGGGACAAGAAGGCTTTCCAGACACGGGAAATGAATTGGGGCCCTCTGTCTGATAAGATGTCTTCGGGGATTCCATAATATCGAAAGATGTGGTTAAACATGAGTTCTGCTGTGGTTAGGGCGGTAGGTAGACCTTTCAGGGGGATTAGACGGCCTTGGAGAAGCGGTCTACTACCACGAGGACACAGGTGTGACCGTCCGATGCTGGGAGATCCATAATGAAATCCACTCCCAGGTGTGACCACGGTCGCTCAGGAACGGGCAGAGGATTGAGCTTGCCGGCTGGCAGATGACGAGGGCTCTTGGAGATGGCGCACTCCCTGCAGCCCTGCACGTACCTTCTGACATCCCTGGCCATGTTGGGCCACCAGAAGCACTCTTTAAGCAGCGAGAGGGTCTCATTGACCCCTGGGTGGCCAGTGCCAAGTGATGAGTGGGCTGCATGAACAAGTGGAGTGCGTTGTGTCCGGGTGATGTACTGAAGACCTTGGGGACAACCCGGCGGAGCGTAGGAGGAGGCATTGGAGGATGGTAAAGTCTCTTCTCACCACTGGATAGGACTCACGAAGATAGACTTTGGGAGGAAGGTCTCAGGAGTTTCATTCTTCTCATCTGGAGCGTGGAGACGGGATAAGGTGTCCGCCTTAATATTTTTGGAGCCTGGACGATAGGAGATTGTAAAGTCGAATCTGGAGAAAAACATGGCCCAGCGAGCTTGACGGGGATTAAGTCGCTTAGCAGCTTTGAGGTATTCCAAGTTCTTGTGGTCGGTTAGTACTTGAAAAGGGTGATTGGCTCCCTCCAATCAATGCCTCCATTCCTCCAGAGCAAGCTTGACGGCCAGGAGCTCGCGGTCACCGATGTTGTAGTTGACCTCCGCTGGGTTGAGCTTGCGGGAGAAGGCGGCGCATGGATGGAGTCTACTTGGTTGCCCCTGCTGCTGTGAAAGCACTGCTCCCACTCCTGTGGTGGAGGCGTCCACCTCCACGACGAATGGCAGGTCAGGGTGGACGAGGAGGGGAGCGGTGGTGAAGGCACTCTTGAGGGCTTCGAAGGCATTGGTAGCATCTTCGGACCAGGACAGAGACTTGGGCTGGTGACGGAGGAGGTTGGTGAGTGGATTGACGATGGAGCTATAGTTCTTGATAAAGCGGCGGTAGAAATTGGCGAAACCTAAGAAACGTTGGAGTTCTTTGATGGTTGTGAGAATGGGCCAGGACTTGATGGCTTCTACCTTCCCCTCATCCATCCGGATGCCACTGCGATCTATGAAGTATCCCAGGAAGTGGACTGAGGGCTGGTGAAAGGAGCACTTTTCTGCCTTGAGGAATAGATGGAATTGCCGTAAGCATTGGAGGACCTCCGCAACGTGGTGGCGATGTTCGGCCAGGCTCCGGGAGTAGATAAGGATGTCGTCTATGTACACCAGTACAAACTTGTGGAGGAACTCCCGGAGCACCTCATGAATGAAATCTTGGAATACGGGGGGGGCATTGACTAGACCATAGGGCATGACCAAATATTCGTAATGGCCGGTGGGCGTGACGAAGGCGGTCTTCCACTCGTCCCCCTCGCATATCCGGATGAGGTTGTACGCGCTGCGGAGGTCCAGCTTTGTGAACACAGTGGCACCACGGAGATGTTCCAGGGCTGCTGGGACGAGGGGAAGTGGATACCGGAACTTGACTGTAATTTTATTTAGGGAGCGATAATCGATGCAGGGCCGCAAGCCTCCGTCCTTTGCCATGAAGAAGAAGCTTGAAGCAGCAAGGGAAGTAGACGGGCGGATGTATCCTTGGTTAAGGGCCTCTTCGATATATTCCTCCATGGCCTTCTCCTCCGGCACTGACAGGGGGTAGATCCTTCCCCTAGGCACTGGCTCACCCGGTAACAGATCGATGGCACAGTCCCATGGCCGGTGTGGAGGTAGCTTGGAGGCTCGTTGCGGAGGGTGAGAGACGTGAATTATCCACTTGCATGGGCTCGCTGGCTGGTTCTGGAGAGCTGACGGGTTCGGATCGACGGAGGAGGATGTTAGGAAGTGGCTGGCCTTGGTGCTCTTCGAGACACGACTGCATACGAGTGCCTACGCGGATGGCAAGTTGGATGAAGCGTTCGAGGCCGATGGAAACCTCGTATGCAGCGAGATGCAACCGCACTCTGGGTTCCAACCCCTGACGAAACGAGGTGATGAGGGCTTGTTCATTCCATCCACTGCAAGCAGCTAGAGTTCTGAACTGCAAGGCATAATCAGTCACAGATTTGGATCCTTGTTTTAAATTATAGAGTTTCTCACCCATAGATGAATCAGCTAGGGGTTTTCCAAAGACCTCACGGAAATGAGCGACGAAGGAGGAATAGGACTTGACCACGGAGCCTTTCTGAGTCCAGAGAGAATCTGCCCAGTGAAGAGCCTTTCCTTGCAGTTGAGAGATGATAAACGCTATTTTTGCAGTATCAGTGGGGTAGAGATGCGGTTGCATCTCCAGGACCAACTCACATTGCAAGAGGAATCCGCTGCAATCCTCCGCCGATCCTGAGTAGGGCGCTGGCTTGGCCATGGGACTGGCGTGAATCGCAGGTGGAGGAGTGGAAGAAGTGGATGCGGAAGCGGCAGCAGGTGATGGTGACGGTGTTTGTGGGGTGAGTGCTCGGTGCAAAGCGTCAACGAGCTCTTGAAACGGGTCCGCTTGACTCATGCTGATATCCAGTTGTTATGGTCCGGTCTTCTGTTACAACAGAGACGGTGCGGAGGCAGATGTAAAAGCAAGTAAAGTATATTTATTGATATCAGCAGAGAAATGGGTGAGTATATGGCAATTACTGAAGTTGAAGTGATGGTAGAATAGTGATACTGTCCTTTTCGTTGATTGTAGGAAGAATCAGGATGAACACGCTGGAGACTGAAGACTGGGAACACTCACACACAGTTGGAGAAGCACACGAGGAATACTGGAGACACTGGAGACGTTGGAAACAGGTAAGTAGCAAGTAGGAGTCCTTGAGGTAAGTACACATGTGGTTGTAGTACAAATGAGACCGGACAGTGACTGTGTGTGAGTGTGGGGTTTTTGAGGTGGTGGTGATTGCAGTGCTGATGATGTGCAGGTGGCAGTGATTAGTACTCCGGTGATTGAGTGCGTGGGTATCGGAGGGAGGTGGAACCTGACGTGTCTGTGACATATACAGGCAGTATAAATATATATATATATATATATATTAGTTTTTTTCTTTACCAACAAAACAGATTTAAGTAGCAGCGTGGCCTTGCTAATTCAGCAAAAAAAAAAGGGGCTGTTGTATTTACCAGTTTGTTTATTTATTGTAAATTACAGTTTTATGGTAAAATTATCATGTTGTTCTGTAAATATATTCACATTCTTATAGCCTTTTTCGGTAACACTTTACAATAAGGTTGTATTAGTTAACATTAAACTAACCATGAACAACACCTCTGTTCAGCATTAGTTAATCTTTGTTAATGTTAACTCACACATATATTAATGCATCTATTCATGTTAACAGCACAATTAGTTAACATTAGTTAATGCATTAGTCAATCTTTGTTAACGTTAACTTGCGCATATATTAATGCATATATTCACATTAACAGCGCAAGTAGTTAACATTAGTTAATGCATTAGATAACATGAACTAATCATGAACAATGCATGTAAATAGCCTTAATGTTTTAAAGTTAACTTACTGTACATATTTACATTAGTTTATGTAGCAGGTGAAAATTTCTAACTCACCATCTTACCCTAAAGGTAAAAATGCCATTGTGTACCTTATCAGCATTATTTATTAAGGCATTGATTTGGGCTGTAAACATAATTCAGAAGTAGAAACCATCTGAACATTAACATCAACCTGGTATCACGGCAAGACGTGAAATAGTCACGTTGGTCCACTTTGGAAAACGTGTAGCTGTCGCGGTTTAAGCCCCTCAGATGTGAAACTTACATGTTTGCTTTAACATGTCTAGTGGAGAAATACCTGAATGGTGACACGAAATAGCCGTAAAAATCATAAAAGCCACAATCTATTTTGGTTTTCATTAAACCGATAAAAATGGAATATTGCTGTATTGACAATCACTGAGCATACAAGTCCATGTTAAGAAACGAGACAAACGTGACATGGCCTACACATTTTTATCATTATTATCAAGGTGAAAATTATTAATTTGCCCTGATCCATGCCGAAAAAAAATGTGTAAATGTCACGTTTTAATGAAGTAAAACCTTATTATTTATCTTATGTATTTGAGAGACCAACCCGGTATCAATGATCCTATAGCAGCATATTACGACCATAGACTGTAAATATATATATATATATACACCAGAAAAAGAAAAAAAAAATTCTGGTGTGCCGTCATCAAATGACCTTTGACTGTCCTTCGATGAGAGGAAGAGCGACCCATCATTACACCGAACGTCGTAATCCAGTTGTGTTTTATTTTATTTAATATTTTTTAATGTTTTTTTTTATGTTATCGTTGTGATTGTCTGCAATTCATGTGTAAGTAAGTTTGACGTTTTACTGTGGTATTTGTCATTAAAAACACAGTAATAACATTTACCATGCTTTTACGACATAAACTGCTTTCACTGCGTGTTTGCTAATTTGTAAAGTACAGTAACACAACACTTACCATGTTTTTACCAAAGTAACTGCGGTTCCCTTTCGAGTTGGTTCTCTCAACATTGCGTCATAGCTGACGCTAAGGGGAAACTCCCTTTCTCCTAGAATACTGAAGCCCTATTGAATAGCGCCACGCGCATCACTGTAACGACTGAGACAAATCAGACACAGTTATTTGTATTAGTTAACCAATACTTGTTTTAAGCTCACTCTGGGGTCTGGCTTCCATCCCCTGAGAAGTTCTCAGTTACAAATTTTATTGCACCAATAAATGCCGCATGGAGAGCAGAGAAAGAGACACACAAAAACGTGCATCTTTCCTGCATTATCCACACATAACACAGACTCCCTGGCATTAATGTATAGACAGATTTGTCTATAAATGAACATGTACCTTCCCAGGAAATGGTATCCATTATTACCGTTGCTGTATTACAATCATTGTATTGACGTATGTATGTGTATATTTTATGATACATTCAGTGAATCGTTTGTGACTCAATTGATTCATTTGATTCCGAGCTTCACAACGCATAACTTCAATCATGCCATGTTTAGTGTCCATGCGTTCGTAACGAGAAGATTTAAATGCTTGTGTATGCGGTATGTCCATACCTGTGCAACACATTAGTATTTCAAGAATCTTTAATAGTTCTTCTTCAAGAACTCTGCCAGTTAATCTGCCTAGTCGTAAAAGCCTCGACAAGGGGGTGCGTGGTCACCCGGAAATACAGCACCTTCATTGGCTGCATCAACCTTTAGAGGTTGGACTTTGACCAGAGGTTAAAGGCTAGAGAGCAATGCCACTCCTTCTCTTTTTCCTTGCGTTTTGGACGACTAAACTGAACCCTCTTTGCCGCAGGCCTAGGCCTGCCGCACTCGGCCTACAACCCAGCCATGCGCTCATCATCCAACATAGAAAAGACTGGCAACAACTTTGGACTGAATCCTCAAGATCTCTCCACAGATGGCAGAGCCGATGCTCCTCAGCCTAAAGGCATCTTGCAAGTATCGCACATTTTAACACTAAACAGCGATTTAGTATTAATTTGTAAGACTTACCTTTGCTATTGCTGAAGAAACTGATGATTCCTTTCCAGATTGTCTTTGACTTTTTCCTATAGCTCTAGTAACAGTACCTCTTCTGGTTCAACCCTATCATTACTCATTCTTACCTACAGTACATATGTGTGTGACCTTTGTTGTATGTTATGTGTTTGTTAGTTTAGTTATAGTGTTTGTGAGTTAGTTAATAAAGATTGTGCACAATACATGTTTGGTTCTGACTCCGTCTGCTAATAAACTGCCTCTTAAGTGATTTAAATCCTGACTAGGTGCTCTGAGTAGTACGGTACAATAAGAATGTTATTTTTCCATAACTTGGAAATTAATTTCTTAGAATTAATAAACAATCAATGAGCGTTCACTGGACGAACAGGTTAATTGATTGTAATATTAATCTTAATGTAGCTACATCCCGTTAATCTGATTAACGGATTTACATATTCATAATTAATCATAATTAATAATCATAATGAGTTATGAATAATTATTAATATTTCCCCTTTGAGTTAATTCGCTACAGTATTTGGTGGAGAATGAAAGGCATCATTTTAAGCAATTGTTTGCAGATGGACCAGTAATCAATCATGTGTTTTAATAATCTTTATTGACATCTTATACATGCACATACAAATTTCTGATAAAATCAGCAAAACTGGGGCTTGAATGCGCATTCCCTTGAACGGCAGAACATTCCTCGATGCTATAATGCATGTTTAAATTGTATGAAGAAGCTAACCTGAAATTATCGAAGAAATCATAATTTCAGTTGCTAAACGAGCCTAAGACTTTTCTGACGACGGAATCGCAGATTAGTAGCACGTACAAAAGGGTACCAAAATTAATTAACCTGAACTTGGGCGAAGAAATCCCCACTTTCAGCTGTAAATGCACAAGCCTTTTTCTGATGACGGAATTCCAGATTAAGCAGCATAAATTTACCTGCGTGACGAAGAAATCTCACTACAGAGTTTTTAATGGTGTTCTGGGCGAGACTCCCCAGTCACCGATTAAAGGCCTTTTTAAGTCAAGTCAGTCAAGTCAAATTTATTTATATAGCGCTTTTACAATTGGTAATTGTTTCAAAGCAGCTTTACATATTAGAAGCACATAAAAAAAGGGAAGTGGTTAAAAATAAGCTGTACAAACAAGCGTGGTAATATGTAACATATACAAGATGGTGCTACATTAAGCCAATGTCGGCTGACTCCCAGGGGTGGAAAAAACCCCCTAGGAGAAAAACCCAGCGTGCTAACACTGGGAAAAAAGTCCTAGGAGGGAAAAAACCCCTTGGAAGATATATATAATATATGTAAATGGATATGGAGATCAAAATCTAAATTATACATTTTATTATAGAGATTAAAAATAGATTATATATAAATATATGTAAGCGGATACGGGGATTAAAAATCAGAATTATAGATGTAGCCAGAACTGGATCTGTAGGCCCATTGTCTCCTGGGCTACATTGTAGGCAGGTCCAGACACAGGTTCTCCATCTGATCTGGATACGGCCTGGATCCAGTACCCGGCAAACCTCAGGATAAGCAGAGAGACAGATATTAGCGTAGATGCCATTCTTATTCTGATGTACAGGTATATCTAGTGTTATAGGAAATGTTCTCAGTTCCGGCCGACCTAATTATTGCAGCGTAACAATCCTTTAACGGATTTGAAAAATGTTAATGTATTGATAATGTGTTATGTGTATGCAAGAGCAAAGAGATGTGTTTTTAGTCTAGATTTAAACTGACAGAGTGTGTCTGCTTCCCGAACAATGCTAGGAAGATTGTTCCAGAGTTTAGGTGCTAAATAGGAAAAGGATCTGCCGCCTTCAGTTGATTTTGATATTCTGGGTATTATCAACTGGCCTGATTTCTGAGATCGCAATAGACGTGAAGGACTATAATGCATTAAGAGCTCACTTAGGTACTGGGGAGCTAAACCATTTAGAGCTTTATAAGTAAGTAGCAAGATTTTAAAATCTATACGATGTTTAATAGGGAGCCAATGTAATGTTGACAGAACTGGGCTAATATGGTCATACTTTCTGGTTCTAGTAAGAACTCTAGCTGCCGCATTTTGGACCAACTGTAGTCTGTTTAAAAGCCGAGCAGAACAACCACCCAGTAGAGCGTTACAATAATCTAGTCTTGAGGTCATGAATGCATGAACCAACTGTTCCGCATTTGTCATTGAGAGCATATGTCGTAATTTAGATATATTTTTTAGATGGAAGAATGCGGTTTTACAGATACTAGAAACATGACTTTCAAATGAAAGATTGGTATCAAAGAGCACACCCAGGTTCCTAACTGAGGACGAAGGTTTAATGGAGCACCCGTCAAGTGTTAGAGAGTATTCAAGGTTTTTTCGTGAGGAAGTTTTTGGTCCAAAGATTAGGATATCAGTTTTTTCTGAATTTAATAATAAGAAATTTCTTGTCATCCAGTTTTTAATGTCAGCTATGCATTCTGTTAGTTTTGTGAATTTGTAGGTTTCGTCAGGGCGCGAGGAAATATAGAGCTGAGTATCGTCAGCGTAGCAATGAAAACTAACACCATGCTTCCTAATTATCTGTCCTAAGGGTAGCATGTACAGAGTGAAAAGCAACGGTCCTAGTACTGAGCCTTGTGGTACTCCATATTGAACCTGTGATCGATACGACATCTCTTCATTTACTACTACAGACTGATAACGGTCTATAAGTACGATTTGAACCATGCCAAAGCAGTTCCACTAATGCCAATATAGTTTTCAAGTCTTTTTAAAAGAATATTGTGATCGATAGTGTCAAAAGCAGCACTGAGATCTAATAACACTAATAGAGAAATACAGCCACGATCGGATGATAGGAGTAGATCGTTTGTAACTCTAACGAGAGCAGTCTCAGTACTATGGTATGGTCTAAATCCTGACTGGAAATCCTCACAGATTCCATTTCTTTCTAAAAAGGAGCACAGTTGTGTTGAAACTGCCTTTTCTAGTATCTTTGACAGAAAAGGTAGATTCGAGATTGGCCTGTAATTTACTAAATCTCTCGGATCTAGTTGAGGTTTTTTAATAAGAGGTTTAATAATAGCCTGCTTAAAGGTTTTTGGCACGTATCCTAGTGTTAACGATGAATTAATTATATCAAGAAGTGGACCTACGACCTCTGGAAGCATTTCTTTCAGTAGTTTAGTCGGAATTGGGTCTAACATACATGTCGTTGATTTTGATGATTTGATAAGTTTAGATAATTCTTCCTTTCCTATAGCGGCGAATGATTCTAGTTTTACCTCAGGGACACTACAGTGCACTGTCTGAAGCGAAACTGTAGACGGTTGCATGTTTTTAATTTTCTCTCTAATATTATCAATCTTGCAAGTAAAGAAGTTCATAAAGTCATTACTGCTGTGCTCTATGGAAACGTCAGCAGTTGAATCTCTGTTTCTAGTTAATTTAGCCACTGTGTCAAATAAATACCTAGGATTATGTTTGTTTTCTATTAAGAGATTTGAAAAATAAGTAGATCTAGCATTTCTTATAGCCGTTCTATACTCAATCATTTTTTCTTTCCACGAAAGGCGAAAAACTTCTAGTTTTGTTTTCTTCCAACTACGTTCAGCTTTTCTCACAGCTCGTTTTAGAGCCCGAGTGTGCTCGTCATACCACGGCGTTGGATTAGTTTCCTTAATCTTCTTTAGACGTAAAGGAGCGACTGCATCTAATGTGCTGGAAAAGAGAGAGCCAATAGTTTCTGTTGCAGCATCGAGTTCTTCTAAGTTATCAGGTATACTAAGGCGATGAAACTGCTCGGGGAGATTATTTACGAAGTAATCTTTAGTGGTAGACGTGATGGTTCTACAATATTTATGGCTGGGTGGTGGTTTTGTAGCCTTGGCTAATTGTATTATACACGAGACTAAATAATGATCTGAAATATCATCGCTCTGCTGTAGAATTTCAACAGCATCAATATCAATTCCATGCGACAGTATTAGATCTAGGGTATGATTACGATAATGAGTGGGTCCTGACACGTGTTGTCTAACTCCAATAGAGTTTAAAATGTCTGCAAATGCCAATCCAAATGCGTCTTTGTTATTATCTACATGGATATTAAAATCACCAACAACAAGGACTTTATCCGCAGCTAGTACTAACTCTGATAGAAAATCAGCAAATTCTTTGATAAAGTCAGTATGGTGCCCTGGTGGCCTGTATACAGTAGCCAGCACAAATGTCAATTTACATAATGTTACATAAAGCACCATCACTTCAAAGGAATTATATTTGAAATTCTTTTGAATGATTCTGAATATATTACTATAAATTACAGCAACACCTCCCCCTTTGCCTTTCTGTCGAGGATTGTGTCGATAATCATAACCTTGAGGACTAGATTCATTTAAAGTAATGTAATCGTCTGGTTTTAGCCAGGTTTCTGTCAAACACAGCAAGTCTAGTTTATTGTCTGTGATAATTTCATTTACAATAAGTGCTTTTGAAGAAATAGATCTAATATTCAGTAACCCAAGCTTTATCATTTGTTTATCTGATTTATCTGTGATTTTCATTTTTTGAACATCAATTAAATTTTTACCCTTAAAAGGTTTCGGAAATTTTTTGTATTTACTAGTTCGAGGTACAGACACAGTCTCTATGTGATAATATCTAGGTGAAAGTGTTTCTATGTGCTGTGAATTATCTGAGTTCTGTGACGTGAGGCGGCTAGCAGACGGTCGGTTTAGCCAGTTTGTCTGCGTCCTGATCTGGGCCCTGGTTTGTCATGTTTCAGCTCTAAGACTATTTGCCAAATTTCTAGATAGAAGAGCAGCACCATCCCGGGAGGGATGAATACCATCTCTTTTCAACAGATCAGGTCTGCCCCAAAAGCTTTTCCAATTGTCTATGAAACCTATGTTATTCTGCGGACACCACTTAGACAGCCAGCCATTGAGTGATGATAACCTGCTAACTTTTTACTATTCGTTACGTCACTGTATTCATATTAATGCACTGGACCGCAAATATGAAACACACGCAACGAATTTGTGGTGTAAATTCTAGCTTAGCTAACTAGCAATTCACCACTGTCTGTGAAGTGATGTGCTGTTGTGATTTGTGAGTTATGCGTGACCACACTGGAGTTCTCAATGCGGACTTGCAGCGCGGTCAGAATTCTGCTCTATTCTGATCGTGTTGCGGGCTGGCATTGGTCTCCTGGCAACGCATGACAACAGAGCGTGGAGAGCAGACACCTCTGAAAGTCTGATAACAGCACCCACATCACAAACTGTTGTGCAAACAACAAACCTTGGGTAGCCAAATGTAGCTCTATAGAAATCCTACACATATACCCTACAAGTTAAAACCCTTTAGCTCAACTAAAAGCTGCTAGCACCCTGCTAGCACCTAGACGCGTGCAAGCGTGAAGCATTCAAGCCGAAGACTTTATAGACTTTGGGATCCCTTTTAGGAGGGATTTTGATTTGAACTGTTGATGGGAACACAAAGCGTTGTGAAGCTCGGAATCAAATGAATCAATTGAGTCACAAACGATTCACTGAACCGCCAATTGCGAGTCAGAACAGTACGCGTAGTGAAGACTTAAAGAGACATCTTTAATAAACCATTCACAAATGTTTTATTGAAGTTGTAATCAATTAAAAGTGATCAACGAATCATCTAATATCCTTAAACATGAGGTTTCTGTTAAGACATGATATTTCAGTAAACTGTAGAGCTTGTTAATGAAAACTGGACTATACCAGACAAACATGACAGTACGTCTCTTCTCGTTGTCAAATGCGTCATTTAAATGTGTTACACACATTTCATATACAAATCAGGTATAGACATATGGGACTTAGAGATGAACCATAGAGATTTCAAATCACTTTGAAACCGCTATGACGCATCATGAAGCCTCGTTTACTGAAATCACGTGACTAGCAGTTCGACACACGCTCCGAATCACTGGTTCAAGACAAATGATTCACAGGCGTCCGAAGCTTCACAAGGCATGCCTCAAAGGCACCCATCTCTGGTTTAAACCATGTGTGTGTGTGTGTGTGTGTGTGTGTGGTGTCACTCACTGTGTTAAGTCTGAGTATCTCTATCCAGTCAAGTTGAATTTAAATTAAATTTAAAATTTAATTAAATCAATTTGTTCAGTTTCCAATCTCCTAGAGCTCCAAGTTTACTCTTTATTTATTTTTATTTTTTTTACCCTATTCCTCTATTTTATTTCCACTTCATTCAAATACTTTGTTAACCTGACTATCCCTATGCAGCCAAGTTGAATTTAGTTAAATTTGAAAATTTAATTAAATCAGTTTTGTCTATTTACCTTTCCTTTTAGATTCCTAAATCTATAAGGAAATTCTAAGTTCATTTTTATTTCGACTTTATTCCTCCTCTATGTGTCATTTTATTTCATTCTTCTTTTGATTAAGCCTGAATATCTCTATTCGGCCAAGTTGGTTTTAATTAAATGTAGCATTTAATTAAATCAACTTGGGTATTCACCTTCCCTTTTGGTTCCCTAGAGCTAAAAGGATCTTCTGTTTTTACCCTATTTTTTTGTTTGTTTTTGTTATTTTACCATCACCATCTTCCCTCTTTAGGGGGATTATAGGATTACAGTAGTTCTAGAAACTGTTGTTTCCTTAATGAGGCATCATGAGTTATAGGTTATTACTATCCTAATGCCTATCTCTTAGCTACCCCTCCTCACTCCTTAGTGCCGAGTACATGAAGTACGGCCGCCGTCCAGTGCACTTTTGGCTCCGGAAAGGACTAGGAACTCTTCCCGTTGTTTCTTTTCCTTTGACCTCAAGGCATCTGGCGTTTCTCTGTTAGCCTAGAGATTAGGTCATTACTTGAACCAGTGACACCTGCTTAACCATATTTCCTAGCAAAACTAAATAGGTAAAAACCTCTTTCCTTTCCTTCCTTTCCCTTTTCTTATTTCATCTTATTTTTTTTTTTTATTTATTTTTTTTTTCTTCTACCAGTTTGTTCTATTCATTTACCTTATGGTGATAATTTCTGGAAAGGAAACATCAGTATTCTGAGTAATAGTTTAATGACGTGTACCAGCCCGTCATCAGTCAATCGGACACTTGACACCTGGCCTGAGCCACAAAGAGCTTCATCCTCTCCTTAGCCCATGCTCATACGGGCTTCCAACAGGAGGTAATTGAACGAACGCTGCAAGTCACTGAGTTCCACAGAGAACCAACCCACTCAGCAAGAGAAGGCACAGGACAGAGGCAAAGACCATGACAGAGCAGAGCAACTGAGGGAGGTCACCAGTCTCCAGGAAGCTCGGACAGCTATTGAACTTTGCCATTTAAAGTACGTAAAGAACGGTTTGAATTTACAGAGGCATTAAAGCTAAGGCCCTTGAAGGCCATCCGCATGCAGAACTGAAAGTCAAACACTGACTCCACAATTCAGCAGCGTGAGAGACAAACACATTGTGGTTCAAAGAGAACTGAAACAGCCTGAACAACTGCAAATGGACCACACAAATAACCTGCACCCTGATGGACTTCGCAGCAGCAGCAGCAGCAGCAAAAGCTCCCCCAGCCCTACACAAAGGGGGGAGGGGCCCGCAGCTTAGAAGACCACAGCGCCAATGCCAACATAATAGACATTCCCTTTGCCAAAGTCCCTGACTGGTGTGACCCACCAAGACAGGCTCTCTGTTCTGGATCACACCCACCAGATTCACGATGATTTCTGACTTAACAGTCTGAGGTCTGAGGGTATCGCCGGCGATACCACCGCGTTTTTTTTCTTACCAGTGTGAAAGTGACTCAAAATACTCTGTAAATGTTGCACATACAATTAAGAGTTATACACCATTTTAATCTGTTGAATATCTTCTTTCATTTGTGTACACTCAGAGCAAAAACAAAATGTTGTGCTTTTTGTTAATTAAAGAAAACTAACATGATGCGTGATCTCTCGTCTCCCTCTGAACAAAGTCCAATCTGATAGTTCTCAGAAAATGAACTGTAACTTAGTGAATACTAATGACAAAAAAATTAAACTTATGTCTGAAGAAATGTTGAAATGTCAAGTTTTAAATCGTCCAAGTCAAATCGAAAACAAACATTTTGTGTTTATGTAATCTGTATGAAAAGAGAACAATGTCAGAAGTCAGTGATTCAGCTCATTATCCGCTAATGTGGCCACGCCCACGGAGCTAGCGCTATTCAGAGGCAAATTCAGAAGCAATATGCATACATCGTCTCAATCGTGTATTTATTATCTTGAAAAGTGTTTATCTGGATGTTAAAGCCATGGTTAGCGAGCTTTAGAAGACATGCAGTTAGTTCCTGGTTCTTCTTCTTCTTTATATGAATTTGTGGCCTAAAGGTGCACAGAGCGCCCTCCGGCTGCAAGTATGAATTAAAAACACAGTATCCAGCACTCATAGTGATGATATATAGAATAAATATTGAATAAATATTACTCCTCTGTATAGAAATTTGACATAAACATATAAGAATCCATCAATATTTCTCCAAATGTGCATTCTTTTAAGCTAAAGGCCTATATGAAATGCCATAGAGGTAACATAATTGTTCAGACACTTTGCATCACAGAAATACATTATATTTTAAAGAATATAATAGAATACCATTATTTTAAATTGAGCTGAGACATGATTACAGAGGGTTTTTTCACACCCTACCTGACTGAAAGGCCTCATTAATATGCAAGTCATTTCAGGTCATTATTATGTGATTCTTTTGTCTTCTCAGGTGTAAATGACCCATTATTCATGTAGATTCACGCCTCCACGCATACTGTGTTTCTTGACAAAAAGTGACTTACAAAAACTAAATCAATATATTGTTTTATATGAAGGAGTAGGCAGCATAATCACAAATGTCAGGGCATGTCAAAACTTCTCCAGGCCCCAAATCAGCCTCAGACTCCAGAGGGTTAACAGCCAGAAAAAAATCTCCAATCAGACCCAGAAGTCTGAATGCAGATTGAGTGCTGCCCTCAACACCCAAGCAGGGCAGATCTGAAGTCCCAAGGTTACTGCCACAGACTCAGACGAACCTGGAATGAATGGAGGACACCAACAGGACCTTTGCCTCCTACACCAGTTAGTCACCTCTTTGGGCAGCACAACCTGCCCTCACACAATGCCACTCATGTGACCAGCCTGTAAAGGCTCTGGTATACTTCAATCAAAGTTCTTTTTCGTTCTTCATTTAGAGGCAAAAAGAAGTTTGAAAAGGCTGAGCGACGGTATACTGTATTCGAACACTTCGACACCCCCCCACTGCTAGAGGTGGGGTTAGATTGAGTATGTAAATTTGTGTCGCATGTATCCAAGGCAAGCATCACCTAAACACAACGAAAATTGCAGCGGTGAGAGAAGAACAGTTTCGTAAACATCTGGCAGTAGCATTGATCTATTCAATGGCAAAGAAAAATAACAAGCGACGTAGGTGGTATGTGCGTCCACTTAACGAAAACAGAAAGAAAGATGGTGAGTTTGCCCTTTTTATCCAGCAAATGCGGAGCACAGATGAGGATGTGCATTTTTCGTACTTTAGAATGTGTGCCGCACGGTTTGACGATATCCTGAAAAGGGTATCACCATATGTGAAACATGGACAAACGCACAGAATACCGATTTCCACTACAGATAGACTGGCCTTGACACTACGCGTACTAGCATGTGGAGCCACGCAACAAAGTGTGGCCGAAACATTCCAGATTGGAGCGTGCACGGCTCGCAAGATAGTCGCGGAGATGTGCGAGGCCATTTGGGTAGCCCTCAAAGATGATTTCGTGTCTGCACCCTCACAAACGCAATGGGAAACCATCTCGCAGGACTTTTGGAGGCTGTGGAATTTTCCAAACTGCATCGGAGCCATTGACGGAAAACATGTCTTGGTGAAAGCACCAGCATGGAGCAGGAGTCTGTACTTTAATTATAAAGGGACACATTCTATTGTGCTTCTAGCTGTATGCGACACGCAATACAAATTCAGTATGGTGGACATTGGCACTTATGGCCATGAAAGTGATGGAGGTGTCTTTCAAGAGAGTTCTTCTGGAAGGGCCTTGTTGCAAGGACAGCTGGATTTGCCCACACCAAAGGCCCTACCGGGGACAGAAACTGTGTGCCCTCATGTAATAGTTGGAGATGCAGCTTTGCCACTGAATGTGAACTTGATGCTGCCCTATCCAGGTAATGTAACCATAATGATTTCATCTTGTATTATTATTGCTTAATATTTTTACTATCAGCATTGCTTGTTAGTTAATAATACTGTTGTGTCAGTACTTTGTGGTGTAACTGAGCATATTATGTGTTCCATTAACAGGGAAGAATCTCACATCTGCACAGAGGGTTTACAACTACAGACACTGCCGAGCACGTTGGATAATAGAGAATGCCTTTGGCGAGAGTTCTGTTGAAAAGGCAGTGTCTATTCTTCAAGCTTGTGTGGCCCTGCACAACTACCTGATATCAACAGATGTTGCATCTGCAGAAAAAGCAAGGTACAACACACCAAACTTGGTTGATGGCACTACGCCAACTGGGGAGGTTAGACCTGGAGATTGGAGGGGAATGACAGAGGCCAAAAGCAACTTGGTCCCTTTTGGCAGGTCCACCCGTTCTGCAAGAACACAAGCTGCTACTGCAACCAGGAATTTCCTGAAAGACTTTTTCCAGACACCAGAGGGTTCTGTTCCCTGGCAAAATTGTGTTGTTTCACATGAACTGAATGATGGGCCCTTGCCCAACTGAGCAGCTAACTTGCCTGTTCAATCAAGTACATATATGTATATAACAAATGTACAGTTAATTTTAACATTAAAGTTTACCTTTGTGTGTTACCTATGTGTATGTGTCTGATTTAACTCCATATAATTCACATATGATTAGTACAAACATTAATACTTAGCTTATTATTTACATCTTGACTACATTAAACATGTACATTTAAGCTTCTATATGGCTGTAATAATAAAACTGTTATAGCATTGGTGTATTATAAGCCTTTATGGCATGATTTGTTACTTCATTTTTTTACCACAGAGCTATAAAAACACAAATATTATTAAAAATACTGTGCACACAATGTTTCTGATCAGAGTTGGTTTTGAACTAGTTTTTTTTTAACAGCATGTAGAACCATTATGTCAGACACAGACGAGGACACAGATGGAGTAAGTGCAACAGTGTTTATTAACAGAGGTTTCAGACACAGGTGAAGACACAGGTAAAGAATCTTGACACGTAGAACTGGTGAATGGTATAACAATGTAAACTTTCCTTGGCAGATAACGATGGTGACACAGATGATGACGGAGGACTCAGGACTGGAGATGAAGACGATGAGGACAACAGTAGGTACAATGTTCAGGTAAGACGAGGTCGAGTGACGTGTAGGGATCGGTGCAAGACCAGACAATGAGGAATGGGACTGGCGTGCTTATATGTGGCTCTGGTGATGATGCACAGGTGTTCAGTATTCAGGTGATTGTGAACGAGTGGGCGTGGCGTAAGTGTTCGTGTCAGAAGGTGCAGATTGTGTAGCCGTGACAGTACCCCCTCCTCCACGGGCGGCTCCTGACGGCTGGGAACAACGGCGGCGACGGGGTCTACCACGGCCTCGAGGAACGGGACGGTCGGGATGTTCATGGTGGAATTCGGTAAGTAGACTGGGGTCAAGGATATCCTGGCGGTTAACCCAGCATCGCTCCTCTGGGCCGTAGTTCTCCCAGTCCACTAGGTACTCCAGTTGGGACCCACGTCGCCGCGAGTCAAGGATAGCTCTCACCTGGTAGATGTTGGTGTCTTCATCGATGGCAGGAGGAGGAGGTACGGCATCATCACCAGGCTCTGTGGAAGGAGGAGACAAAGGGTCAGTGAAGGGTTTGAGAAGAGAAACATGGAAGGATGGTGAGATGCGGTACTGTGCTGGGAGTTGGAGACGGTAGGTCACTTCATTCAGCTGCCTCTCGATGGTGAATGGTCCGATGTACTGGGGACTCAGCTTACGGCAAGGCAGCCGGAGGCGGATGTCCCGAGTGGAGAGCCAAACTTGTTGTCCTGGTTGATATTGAGGAGTGGGTCGTCGGCGGGCGTCAGCTTGCTCCTTGTGCCTCCGGACTGCCTGCTGGAGGTGCACGTGAGCCGAGTCCCAGACCCTCTCGCTCTGTCGGAACCAGTGATCTACCGCTGGGATCTCCGAGGGCTCACCCGACCATGGAAACAAGGGAGGTTGGTATCCTAGCACACACTGGAACGGGGTGAGCCCTGTGGTGGACTGCTGGAGGGAATTCTGGGCGTATTCGGCCCAGGGCAGATACTGGCTCCAACAGTCCTGGTTACGGTGGCAGTAGACCCTCAGGAACCTCCCGATTTCCTGGATTTTCCGCTCAGTCTGGCCGTTGGTCTGAGGGTGGTATCCTGACGAGAGGCTGACGGATACCCCAAGGAGGCGGAAGAATGCGGTCCAGACTCGGGAGATGAACTGTGGTCCGCGGTCAGAAACGATGTCTTCAGGTAAACCGAAGTGGCGGAAGATGTTGTGAAAGAGTGCCTCTGCCGTTTCGAAGGCCGTTGGTAGTCCTTTGAGAGGAATGAGCTTACAGGATTTCGAGAATCTATCCACCACAACGAGTATACAGGTGAATCCTTGCGAGGAAGGAAGATCTGTCATAAAGTCTATTCCAATGTGAGTCCAGGGTCGTTCTGGGATGGGCAGAGGCACAAGCTTTCCTTCAGGTAATCTCCTAGGGGTATCCGCGATGGCACAGACTGAGCAACCCTTGATGTACCGGGAGATGTCCTGAAGCATGGATGGCCACCAGTAACGATGTTGAAGGAGCGAGAGGGTCCTTCTCCTGCCTGGGTGTCCAGAGCCCGGAGATGAGTGAGCTAAGTCCAAGAGGGTGATCCAGTGATGAGGTGGAACGTACAATCTACCCTCTGGACCTCCCGGCGGAGCAGGTTGGAGGAGGTTCTCTTGTTGGATCTGTTGGTTGATGGTCCACTGGATTGGGCTTACGATCATGGCTGGAGGGAGGATAGGCTCTGGAGGTTCAGGATCGGGATCTGCTTGATGAAGACGAGATAGAGCATCGGCACGGTTGTTCTGATCTCCTGGACGGTAGGTGACTTTGAAGTTGAATCTGGTGAAGAATAAGGCCCATCGGGCTTGGCGATGGTTGAGTCTTTTTGCATCTCGTAGATATTCAAGGTTGCGGTGGTCAGTGATAACTTCAAACGGTTCCTTTGCTCCCTCCAGCCAATGTCGCCACTCCTCCAATGCGAGCTTGATCGCCAGGAGCTCACGATTGCCAATGTCGTAATTCTGCTCCGCCGGGGATAGCTTCTTGGAATAGAAGGCGCATGGATGGAGTCGTGGAGGATCCCCCTGCCGCTGGGACAGTACCGCTCCGACCCCGGTGGAAGAGGCATCTACCTCGACGATGAACTGACGGTTTGGATCGGGATGGACCAGGATCGGAGCGGACTTGAAGGCGAGTTTCAACTGATGGAAGGCGTTCGTGGCCGTGGGGTTCCAGGACAGAGACTTGGGCCGGTTACGGAGAAGAGAGGTGAGTGGTGAACTGAGCATGCTGTAGTTGTTGATGAAACGGCGGTAGAAGTTAGCAAAGCCCAGGAATCTCTGAAGCTCCTTAATGGTGTTGGGTTGTTTCCAGTGAGTGATGGCTTCCACCTTCGCCTGGTCCATCTTCACACCATTGGAATCGATGACATAACCTAGGAACTGGACTGAGGAGGTGTGGAATTCGCATTTTTCCAGTTTAAGATAAAGTTGGTGTTCACGGAGCTTCTGGAGGACGAGTTTGACATGGTTCACATGGTCTTCATTACGATGAGAGTAGATGAGGATGTCGTCGATGTATACAATGACGAACTTGTTCAGGTAATCTCGGAAAACTTCATTCATATAATTCTGGAACACAGACGGACTATTGGACAACCCATACGGCATCACCTGATATTCGTAGTGCCCGGACGGGGTGATGAACGCTGTCTTCCACTCGTCCCCCTTCCGTATGCGAATCAGGTTGTATGCACTCCTCAAGTCCAGTTTTGAGAAAATGGTGGCTCCACGTAATTGTTCCAGGGCAGCTGGGAGCAGAGGAAGGGGATAGCTGAACTTAACTGTCTGTGAATTGAGATGGCGATAGTCAATACACGGCCGCAAGCCTCCGTCCTTTTTGGCCACGAAGAAGAAACTCGACGCGGCAGGGGAAGTCGATGGTCGTATGAATTCCTGCTGAAGAGCCTCTTGGACGTACTCCTCCATGGCCTTCTGCTCCGGGATGGACAAGGGGTATACTCTTCCCTTTGGTAACGTGGCCCCAGGCAGGAGGTCGATGGCGCAGTCCCATGGCCGATGAGGTGGAAGTTGAGTTGCCAACCGCTTACTGAAGACATCCTGGAACGCCCGATAAGCTGAAGGAATGGTTACTTGGACTTGGGTTTCTGGACTTTCAACTGAGGTAGATTGGATCAGTAGTGGTGGTTCTCTGGATGAAGAAGATGATTGAAGAGGATTTACAGCGGGAGCGGTGTGACTGCAAGCAGCGAGTCGTTGGGAAACCCGGATGGATTTTTGGATAAGATTCTCTAACCCCAGGGAATCTTCATATACCACGATCCATTGTTTAACTTCTTCACGTAATCCATGACGAAAAGCGGTGATGAGAGCGGTTTCATTCCAGCCGCTTATATAAGCGAGGGTGCGGAAGCGCACAGCATATGAACTTACAGTTTCGTTCCTTTCTTGGTGAATGTTGAATAGCTGATCGTGAATGGATAAATCAGCTGTCTGCTGGCCGAAGACTTCCTTTAACTGGGAACAGAATGAGGATACAGAACCAAGGATAGCAGAATTAGCTTCCCATAATGATTGGGCCCATTGCAGGGCTTTACCTGATAATAGATTAATGATGAACGCCACCCGGCTTCTTTCGGTGGTGAACAGATGAGCATTGGCTTCCAGGAAAAGAGAGCATTGTAGTAGGAACCCGCTGCAATCCTCCGCCGCGCCGCTGTATGTCGCTGGTTTGGCCATGGGACTCGCAGGGGCAGCTGAAGAAGTGAGCGGTGGAGTAGGTGTTGATGATGACGGTGTGGTGGTTGTGGTATTTGGAAGGAGTGAAGACCGTACAGCGTTGACCAGTTCCAGGAAGGGATCCGTGGTGTGGTCCCCGCCTGTGCCTGAAGAGCTCTGCATCAGTTCTGGTCTTCTGTCAGACACAGACGAGGACACAGATGGAGTAAGTGCAACAGTGTTTATTAACAGAGGTTTCAGACACAGGTGAAGACACAGGTAAAGAATCTTGACACGTAGAACTGGTGAATGGTATAACAATGTAAACTTTCCTTGGCAGATAACGATGGTGACACAGATGATGACGGAGGACTCAGGACTGGAGATGAAGACGATGAGGACAACAGTAGGTACAATGTTCAGGTAAGACGAGGTCGAGTGACGTGTAGGGATCGGTGCAAGACCAGACAATGAGGAATGGGACTGGCGTGCTTATATGTGGCTCTGGTGATGATGCACAGGTGTTCAGTATTCAGGTGATTGTGAACGAGTGGGCGTGGCGTAAGTGTTCGTGTCAGAAGGTGCAGATTGTGTAGCCGTGACACATTACTTTAAAATCATTTGTAGAACACAATTTACATACAGCTTAAAAAAAGCAGGTACCATCACAATGTTTCTCCAGTTGTTCAGAGTCAAGTATCACATTTGCAATACAAAAGAAACATGCAATTTCCATAATCAGCGCTCTATGGGAAGTGTAAATGGCACATAGTCTGGCAACTTTGGCATGGTTTAAAAAACAAAAGAATGATTGGAGCCATCTCAGGAACACAATTGTTTTAATTACATACATTTGAATAATTTGTATTTGAGTAAATCTTATTTCAGAATTTTGGTGTTACACGTCACGTAACAATTTAGCAAATAATATCTCTGTAGTCAGAATCCATTTGTTTTACTTATATTTTATGTGGTGTCATTATTTACCCTTGAAAAAAAAAAAAAAAACAAGGTTTATTGTGCTCTTTTGGTATTGCATTTAGTGCACACCTTATATTTGCTTATTATTACGTGGTGTGATTTACACTTGATAAAAACAAAGGTTTATTATTATATTCTTTGGATATTTCATGTATGGCACAGCTCATATTGGCTTATTGAAAGATCACAAACAGCAGCAGTATGGTGTAACAAAATATTTATTTAAAAGCAAAAAATACTGAAACAAACTGTTACATGTGTACTCTGTTTTGGACTTGTTTTGGACTTGTGGTGTTCCATTTCCCGCCACTAGTTTATCACCATGAGCACTCCATTCATCACATTCAGCTGTGTCTAATCACCCTCCTTGTTATCCCTTGTATATAAGCCCTGTTTTTCTAGTCTTGTGTTGTCCGGTATTGTTCATGTTATGTTGGTATATGTTCCTGTGGATTCCTGTTTATCTCCTAGTAAAGTCTTATTATAACTCTATCTCCTTGTCGTGTGCTTGATGTACCAGCTACCGTAACAGAATACCAGACCGAAACAATTAGACAGATTGCGGCGTGTTTAGTGTTTGTTGTTTTCCGTCTCAGTGTTTTTTCGCGTTTCTCTTTACGTCCCCGTCACCATGTACACACCCGCATTTCTGTTAATCTGCCTTGAGCAGAAGGACCGCTCCCTCGAGGAACATTTGAATGACTTTTTGTTCCTAGCACCATCAACACATTTCCCGGACAGCAGCCTTTGCAACTTTGTTTGCCGGCCTGAACACCGCCACCAAAGCTCTGCTGTCTGGGGAAGGGCCTCGAGGGAGCTTCCCTGAATACGTGGAGTGGGTGCTGGCGTCATGTGGATCATCGATGACCGTGGGTTTCTGCGACAACGACGCCAGTCCCACTCCCACTCCAGTGCCCAGCCAGGAACCATCAGACGGCATGGAAGGAGAGCGCGACCCCACCGAAGACAGAGATCCCACCTCCACAGCGATGCAGGAGCCAACGACCAGCGGAACGACTGAGCGTAACATCGCCGCGGAGACGGAGCCCAGCGTGTCTGACCAGGTGCGTGAGTTTGCTGTTACCATCGCCGAGGGAGACAGTGTGGAAGACGAGGGGTTGGAAGGGAGCCCTGCCCACACTCCCGCCACTGAGAGTGAGTTCCAGGCAAGCACTATGGACTATTTTGAATTTGGAGAGGAGTTCCTATCCCTGGAAAATCCTGAGACCGTCTACCCCATTCTTGATGAACTGGTCCCACCCAGCCTCTCTCTCCCACCTCCTCTCCAAATCCCTGGTAATGACATTGTCTACCTCTCTTACTCTGCTATTCTGCCTGTTCTCCAGACCACAACCTTGCCTGCTACCCAGCCCTCGCTGCCT
This sequence comes from Ancherythroculter nigrocauda, assembly GCA_036281575.1. Lineage (NCBI taxonomy): Eukaryota > Metazoa > Chordata > Actinopteri > Cypriniformes > Xenocyprididae > Ancherythroculter > Ancherythroculter nigrocauda. Next base: position 98,859 of record VTFQ01000409.1, on the reverse strand, counting down.
CACATCACGCCTCAGCTCTACACCAGCCTCCTCTCAGTGGCGTGGCTACACCTGGGGCCTGCTGTGAGCCAGCTTCAGGCGATGAGGATCCTGCGACTCCGCCCCCGGCCTCAGGTCATGTCGTTACACCTCGACTCATCGTCCTGACTCCTCCGCCTCTGCTCCTGCCACCCTCGTCTACAGCAGTGACCATTGAGCGTTCGGCTCCACTGGACTCCCTCTGTCCTGCAACTCCGCCTGGGTCAGTCATCACCATCACTTCGCCACGGACTTACGGGTCGTTCGAGTTTCTCCGACCCTCCACCCCTACAGCTCCGTTGGGCTCCGCCTTCCCTCAGACTCCGCCTCGGCCCTCAGTCGTTCCAGCTCCACCTCAGCCCTCTGGTACCCTGCTGCTGCCTCGGGGGGCCGTCGCGAGGACACAGAGGTCATCGGCATCACTCCGCTCCTTCGGCTCTCTGTCTTCACCTAAGGATCCCTCTTCATCGGCGGCGTTGCTTCCACGCCTCTCCAAGGTGGTTTGGAGCAATTCACCACCTTGGCTCCTCCCTCCAGCAATGCCTCCGTGGGTCGCCGTCCTGGCTGTGGCCTGGAGCATCATCCGGACTCCTCTGCTCAAGGCCATTCACTGGATTTCACCACCATCTTCACCGCCCTGGACTTCACCAACTTCTGCACCTCCTTGGACTCCGGCACTTCGCCTCCTCCCGGATAGCCGTCCACCTCCCGAACCGCCTCCTACACCATCTGCACCATCTCGTCTTTCATCTTCCCCTCTCCACAGCGCAAGGACGCGCCTTTCCGGGAGGGGGCGATATGTTACATGTGCACTCTGTTTTGGACTTGTGGTGTTCCATTTCCCGCCACTAGTTTATCACCATGGTTACTGAGCACTCCATTCATCACATTCAGCTGTGTCTAATCACCCTCCTTGTTATCCCTTGTATATAAGCCCTGTGTTTCTAGTCTTGTGTTGTTGTTTTTTTAACACAAGAGTACATACAAAGAATACACAGCCTCTAATGTGTTGTGCCAGTCTCTTGCTCTTCCAGTAACTGCATCTCAATGTCAAACATAACATCTTGTAGATGTTTTTTGAAGATGGCACAGTGCCGTGTTGGTAGTTTGCGCATGAAGTCTGCGACAATCTATCAAAACTATCTGTTTTGTCTTTCTCAAGGAAAGTCAGTAACTGTCCAATGCCATCATCCACACTATCTCTTCTTCTTTTACTTTTGCTGCATGGCACAGAAGGTAGCGAGGATGGAGTTGACTGCACCGTTGAATTTGTAGCAGCTTTGCATGGAGTACTGGACCTTTGCAGTACTGCAGTAGTGCCAAAGTCATCCAGGGAAATGACTGAGCACTGCTCCTCTTCCTCACTGTCACTGGTGGGACCAGAGGATGATGATGGTGGGGCAGTGGATGGAGGGGCTGTAGATGGAGATGATGTGCATGGAGACGATTCATCAGCCACCACCTCTTTTTGCGAGTCATCACTTCCAGCCTATAATACATAGATGAATAACGTTTTAGTGAAAGTAAATCACAAAATGATCACTGCATTACTCAAGCACAAACAAGTGTGGATTTTGTTGAAATATTTCGCACTTATTTGCATTTAGAAAAAAATGTTTGTTCAAAACATTACTACAATTTGCAAACTAGAAATTAACTAGCAGCATATTGCAAGACACATAACACACTGAATAGCGTTTAGTTTACCTTTTCAAAAAGATGGTATATTGGACACAGTTTGTCGGTGTCGAACAAAAGGTTTGAGCCAGGACATCTCCAAAAACAGCCTGGGTACTCTGGTACTCGCCGCCTCATCTCCACTCTTTCCTTTCATTCTTTTCATGGCTTTGGTAAACTTGTCTCGGATGTTTCTCCACGTCGCTTTGCATAACTCCGGATCGTCAACACTGAGCTTCGTAGCTATTTCTTTCCAGGAATTGAATGCCTTCTCAGAATCTTTAAAGTCTCTCCGCGAGCGATCGTACAGGTGCGGATACATCTATACCAACTCAGCTACTCTACACTCCAGTGTATTCATGTTGCTCGTAATTTCGTAGTGTTGTTGTTTTGGATGTTGCTCTCCTGTCTGACCTCTGTGGAATGAACCGGAAAAAAAAAATCTCACGTCACAGAAGGTGGAGCTCGAATACACCCACCGTTACGTAATCACCACGGACCAATGGTAGCTCAAAGGTGTTTAGGAGCCAGAGCGAACTTTCCCAAAAAGTTCGCTTTGGCAAGCTGTTTCGAAGTTCCAAAAAGAACTGAAAACGAACTTCGTTTTGGCCTGAATTTGTTCGAAATGACGTCACATCAGTTCTTTCTTCGATTTCGTTTGAAGTATACCGGAGCCTTAACACACAAGGCCCCTCAGCAGGGGTTCTTAAGACCCCAGTGACTTTGAACTGCAAACACAGTGCCTTCCACATTGCTTCTACAAAGGTTCCTAGTCAGCATAGGGCATAAAGCTTTTAAAGTAGGTGAAAATGTGTGTTCGCAGAAATGCAGGAGTCTGCATTAGTAAAATATGAATTTTACTGAGTGGAAGAAAACCTTGTGTGAATGTGTAAATCTCAAATGCTCATGACCATCCACGACAAGCTATTTTGAAACCTGAAGACATTCGATATACACTGTTCGATTGAGCACCACTGCACAGTGATTTCCATGACAATGACTTGTCAAAGGAAGTGCTAACTCCAGCTATAACACTAGATTGAGCTGGTTAAGCTAGCACAGCCTAACGCCACTCGATTAAGCCATCGTCCAACTAAAAGTGTGTTTAATAATTGATAATTCCGACATGACATTTGACACATTTGATTCGCATGTAGATCGATGGTGCTGGCTTGTTAGATGCAGATAAAACTATAGCTTGAATTGACACCTCTGCTGTAACAGAAAGAGTCTTAAGACATTTTAGCATATGTTCGAATGGTATCAGTAAAGTTAATCTGATTTTAGCGAAGAAACCCTAATCTCAGTATTAAAGCGTAAGACTGTTTTGACGAAGGAATCTCAGCTCAGCGGCATGTAAACTGTACCAGAATTGATTATCCTGCTTTGGTTGGACAAATACCAATTGCAGTACTGCTTAACCTGTTTCTGATGAAAAATCTCAGTACAGTGTTATACAAATGTAGATTCGGATGAAGGTATCCTTTCTATAGAGCAAAGGCCTTAGAAATTATAGTCAGAGAGACTCATTCATCTAAACATTAGCTGCATCTACAAGCATAGCTAAAGGGTGATCAGTACTATGTTTCACTGGCCAATAGAAACATAAGTATTTATTCACAAGACGAGAATTCTGCGCACTTAGACCAGTTTCGACTTGTGGCAAATCTGTGTAACTACTCTTTAAATTAGTCAAGAAGATGTTTCAAGTAGCGAGAAGAATTATATATGAGTAAAATTTGCAAATTTGCAAACCATACTTGCGTCTTACTGAATTTGAGTTTGAATTATTAAAGTATAAGCGCTCCATTTTAACTCGATGTGTAACTTGTTTCAAATGTGCAGACATTCTTCATGAACTGTTGAACTGCTCTGATATGCACTGCTTTTCATGACAACAACTGGTCAAAGGAAGTACTAACTCGACACCTTGTGACATCATAGTGTAAACAAACCAGGCTAGGGAGCTAAGCTAATACAACCTAGCGGCCCTCCAGCTAAGGTGGCTAACTAAACTACTACAGTTTAACGTTATTACTACATTATTACTACAGTTTAACGGTTAGCATTATTTACTTGAAGCCTTTAACTACAGCTTGTATGTATGCAGTGCGAAGTGATCTAACCCAATTTCCTTTAACCACATTCCTGGTTTTCTGATCTTTCACTTTCCTTACCTTTAATTCTTCTCAGCTAATTTTACCTGCACTTAGGTGCATTTCTCCCTGAACACTGTTCAGCTAAATCTGCAGTTACTAGGGTAATTAAATCTAAATTTAATTACATGTAAACTGTTTAGCTAAGGAAGAATTCTAGGATTTATTGAGATTTGTCAATAGCATGCCAAACTAAACTTCAACACACATGGTTTGGTCCTGAACATGCTGCAGCTGTTAATCGCTAGTGCTATTGACTATTCCCAATACTAGGTCATTCTGCTGTTTTAATCATTTCTTTAAATCTTTGTATTGATTTGAATCATAATAGCAGTCAGCTATTAATCTTTACTAGTATTATCTCTTTCATCTACGTGATTTATTTACATTTTCCTTTTGGTCTCGCGTGGTTTAATTTCCCAATAGAACCACAAGTAACTAGACATACTTTCCTTCTTGATTTTATTTACAACAGTTGCTTCAATTTTATGAGCCAGCTACAAAAGTAATGTGAACGATTGCTATGGCATAAATTTGAGCACTACTAATGAACTTAACATGTTCCAAAGAGAACTGAGACACTCTTACTTGCAGCAGAAAGAACCACAGCAGGAGAGACATCTCACTCCACCAAATGGAATCAGCAGAAGAGCCTCCCCCCTAGCCAAGCACCGAGGTACCAAGTGGGGAGCCAAAGCCTTCTACTGGACACCTTACCTGCCCATTTCCTGAAGTCCTCTGCAGTCGCAGAAGGAGAAGAATTAATTCAGATGGACCTTGGAATGGCATAGGAAGTGACATTCAAAGACCTCCAGCAACAACTTCCATGTCCTTTACACAGCAGCCACCCAGAGGCTGCACAAGGGCGACTGGACATGCCTGCATCGAACCTGTAGGAGCTTCTAACGCTAGTAAGGAGCCCCTTGAACAGTACTTACCTGAGAAGTACTCAGAAGCACAAGCTTCTGACCACTCACACAAGACCACTCAGACCTGCTCAAGTCAGCGCTGCCACAAGAGCAGAGGGACACAGCAAACTTCAGACTCCTTCGGACTGAGAGCAGAGGTAACAAACGCTTCTGTCATCAACCCTAGGTCAGTCTGAAACACTCTTCACACTACAACTCCCATAACCTCTTCCTGCAACCACCTGCTTCACGGGTGTCCAAATGACAGGTGACACTGTCATGGCACCTGTGACCTCGACACCTGCTGAGCAAGCTCAAAGTGCTGAACCTTGCCACCAGCAAACCTCTTGCCCCCACTAACTGACTTTAGAGTGACAGGTGACACACTGTCAAGGTACTGGATGCCTCGATCCCTGCAGCACCAACTCAGAGACCTGAGCTTGCAGACTGTCTACATCAACCGCCATGGAATGACCACCACTCCAGGGGACACATGCAACCAGAGTTTCTGGCCCTCTTCCTGTTTGTCGGAGTGATGAGATAGTTAGCAGGTTATCATCACTCAATGGCTGGCTGTCTAAGTGGTGTCCGCAGAATAATATAGGTTTCATAGACAATTGGAAAAGCTTTTGGGGCAGACCTGACCTGTTGAAAAGAGATGGTATTTCATCCCTCCCAGGATGGTGCTGCTCTTCTATCTAGAAATTTGGCAAATAGTCTTAGAGCTGAAACATGACAAACCAGGGCCCAGATCAGGACGCAGACAAACTGGCTAAACCGACCGTCTGCTAGCCGCCTCACGTCACAGAACTCAAATAATTCACAGCACATAGAAACTCTTTCACCTAGATATTATCACATAGAGACTGTGTCTGTACCTCGAACTAGTAAATACAAAAAACTTCCGAAACCTTTTAAGGGTAAAAATTTAATTGATGTTCAAAAAATGAAAATCACAGATAAATCAGATAAACAAATGATAAAGCTTGGGTTACTGAATATTAGATCTATTTCTTCAAAAGCACTTATTGTAAATGAAATTATCACAGACAATAAACTAGACTTGCTGTGTTTGACAGAAACCTGGCTAAAACCAGACGATTACATTACTTTAAATGAATCAAGGTTATGATTATCGACACAATCCTCGACAGAAAGGCAAAGGGGGAGGTGTTGCTGTAATTTATAGTAATATATTCAGAACAATTCAAAAGAATTTCAAATATAATTCCTTTGAAGTGATGGTGCTTTATGTAACATTATGTAAGTTGACATTTGTGCTGGCTACTGTATACAGGCCACCAGGGCACCATACTGACTTTATCAAAGAATTTGCTGATTTTCTATCAGAGTTAGTACTGGCTGCGGATAAAGTCCTTGTTGTTGGTGATTTTAATATCCATGTAGATAATAATAAAGACGCATTTGGATTGGCATTTGCAGACATTTTAAACTCTATTGGAGTTAGACAACACGTGTCAGGACCCACTCATTGTCGTAATCATACCCTAGATCTAATACTGTTGCATGGAATTGATATTGATGCTGTTGAAATTCTACAGCAGAGCGATGATATATCAGATCATTATTTAGTCTTGTGTATAATACAATTAGCCAAGGCTACAAAACCACCACCCAGCCATAAATATTGTAGAACCATCACGTCTACCACTAAAGATTGCTTTATAAATAATCTCCCCGAGCAGTTTCATCGCCTTAGTATACCTGACAACTTAGAAGAACTCGATGCTGCAACAGAAATTATTGGCTCTCTCTTCTCCAGCACATTAGATGCAGTCGCTCCTTTACGTCTAAAGAAGATTAAGGAAACTAATCCAACGCCGTGGTATGATGAGCACACTCGGGCTCTAAAACGAGCTGTTAGAAAAGCTGAACGTAGTTGGAAGAAAACAAAACTAGAAGTTTTTCGCCTTTCGTGGAAAGAAAAAATGATTGAGTACAGAACGGCTATAAGAAATGCTAGATCTACTTATTTTTCAAATCTCTTAATAGAAAACAAACATAATCCTAGGTATTTATTTGACACTGTGGCTAAATTAACTAGAAACAGAGATTCAACTGCTGACGTTTCCATAGAGCACAGCAGTAATGACTTTATGAACTTCTTTACTTGGAAGATTGATAATATTAGAGAGAAAATTAAAAACATGCAACCGTCTACAGTTTCGCTTCAGACAGTGCACTGTAGTGTCCCTGAGGTAAAACTAGAATCATTCGCCGCTATAGGAGAGGAAGAATTATCTAAACTTATCAAATCATCAAAATCAACGACATGTATGCTAGACCCAATGCCGACTAAACTACTGAAAGAAATGCTTCCAGAGGTCGTAGGTCCACTTCTTGATATAATTAATTCATCGTTAACACTAGGATACGTGCCAAAAACCTTTAAGCAGGCTATTATTAAACCTCTTATTAAAAAACCTCAACTAGATCCGAGAGATTTAGTAAATTACAGGCCAATATCGAATCTACCTTTTCTGTCAAAGATACTAGAAAAGGCAGTTTCAACACAACTGTGCTCCTTTTTAGAAAGAAATGGAATCTGTGAGGATTTCCAGTCAGGATTTAGACCATACCATAGTACTGAGACTGCTCTCGTTAGAGTTACAAACGATCTACTCCTATCCTCCGATCGTGGCTGTATTTCTCTATTAGTGTTATTAGATCTCAGTGCTGCTTTTGACACTATCGATCATACCATTCTTTTAAAAAGACTTGAAAACTATATTGGCATTAGTGGAATTGCTTTGGCATGGTTCAAATCGTACCTATCTGACCGTTATCAGTCTGTAGTAGTTAATGAAGAGATGTCGTATCGATCACAGGTTCAATATGGAGTACCACAAGGCTCAGTACTAGGACCGTTGCTTTTCACTCTGTACATGCTGCCCTTAGGAGAGATAATTAGGAAGCATGGTGTTAGTTTTCACTGCTACGCTGACGATACTCAGCTCTATATTTCCTCGCGCCCTGACGAAACCTTCAAATTCACAAAACTAACAGAATGCATAGCTGACATTAAAAAATGGATGACAAGAAATTTCTTATTATTAAATTCAGAAAAAACTGATATCCTAATCTTTGGACCAAAAACTTCCTCACGAAAAAACCTTGAATACTCTCTAACACTTGACGGGTGCTCCATTAAATCTTCGTCCTCAGTTAGGAACTTGGGTGTGCTCTTTGATACCAATCATTCATTTGAAAGTCATGTTTCTAGTATCTGTAAAACCGCCTTCTTCCATCTAAAAAATATATCTAAATTACGACATATGCTCTCAATGACAAATGCGGAACAGTTGGTTCATGCATTCATGACCTCAAGACTAGATTATTGTAACGCTCTACTGGGTGGTTGTTCTGCTCGGCTTTTAAACAGACTACAGTTGGTCCAAAATGCGGCAGCTAGAGTTCTTACTAGAACCAGAAAGTATGACTGTAACAAAGTTCGTAAATAAGGAGGGAAGAGGACAGGGTCGGCGGGTGACTACTGGCTGTTTATTAATCAGCAAAATAATAATAACAAAATAGCGCAAACAGGCACACAACCATCAACATAACGTCACTTCACTCCAGCAGCAGACAGACATCCAGGAGTGGGGGAAAACAGCCAGTAGTCCTTCTCTCTCTCGCAGGCTCCTGTTTCTCCTGGCATTAAATACTCTCTCCACGCCAATTACTGAAACAAGAGACAGGTGTTTACTATTTGCGTCTAATCCACTCAGACACCGCGTGTCTCCTCCCTCTCTCTCCCGCTGCAGACTCCACTGAACCACGCCCCCCCTGCCACATACCCCCACCGCCCGACTCAGGCCGGGGAGCCGTCCGGCCTGCAGCCCCCCCCCCATTTCTGGAGAGGAAATCGGCCACAGCCATCTGAACACCCGGCCTGTGGACCACCTTGAATTTAAAAGGCTGTAAAGCTAGATACCAACGGGTGATCCGCGCGTTGGTATCCTTCATGCGGTGGAGCCACTGCAGAGGAGCGTGGTCCGAACAGAGGGTGAATTCCCGTCCCAGAAGATAATAGCGGAGGGTGAGGACAGCCCACCTGATGGCCAAACACTCCTTCTCCACGGTGCTGTACTTAGTCTCTCTCTTAGAGAGCTTACGACTAATGTACAGCACCGGCCGTTCCTCACCCTCTATCTCCTGGGACAGGACAGCACCCAGCCCCCTGTCCGACGCGTCCGTCTGCAACAAAAAAGGGAGAGAGAAATCAGGAGAGTGAAGCAACGGCCCGCCACACAGAGCAGCCTTCACTTGGGTAAAGGCCTGCTGACACAGCTCCGTCCACTGGACCGTATCTGGTGCCTCCTTTTTAGTAAGATCAGTCAAGGGGCTGGTGAGGTCCAAATAATTAGGCACAAACCTTCTATAATATCCCGCCAGCCCCAAGAACTGTCTCACCTCCTTTTTGGTCTTAGGGCGCGGACAGGTCGCAACTGCTGCCGTCTTATCAATTTGGGGACGCACCTGTCCATGCCCCAAGTGAAAGCCCAGATACTTTACTTCCACGCGCCCAATTGCACACTTCTTCGGGTTGGCCGTGAGCCCGGCTCCCCTCAGCGACTTTAAGACCGCCCTCAAATGCTGCATATGCCGCTGCCAGTCATTACTAAATATGATGATATCATCAAGATAGGCAGCCGCATATGCAGCATGGGGCCGTAACACCCTGTCCATCAGTCGCTGAAAGGTAGCCGGTGCCCCGAACAGCCCGAACGGAAGTGTAACAAATTGGTGTAATCCAAACGGCGTCGTGAAAGCTGTTTTTTCTCGGGATAATGGAGACAAGGGGATCTGCCAATAACCCTTTGTTAAGTCCAGTGTCGAATAAAAACGAGCCGTACCAAGCCGGTCAAGCAATTCGTCAACCCGTGGCATTGGATATGCATCGAATTTCGACACAGCATTCACCTTGCGATAATCCACACAGAACCGAACCGAGCCGTCCGTCTTAGGAACCAAAACTATCGGGCTTGCCCAGTTACTGTTGGATTCTTCTATTACCCCCATTTCAAGCATCGCACCTAATTCTTCCTGAACTACTTTTTTCTTGTGTTCAGGCAAGCGATACGGCCGGCTGCGAACCACCACGCCCGGCTCTGTCTCGATATGGTGCTGAATGAGGTTTGTACGGCCAGGTAGGGGAGAAAACACGTCAGCAAACTCTGCCTGTAATTTGGTTAAATCAATGAGCTGGGAGGGCGAGAGGTGATCTCCCCCTGGGGCCAGTGCAAAAGATTGTTTTTTTATATTCGCCTCTGGCCCAAGATCATCCTCCCCGCTAATCACCGTCGCCAGCATCACTGATTCTCCCTCATTCCATTTTTTCAGGAGATTGAGGTGATAAATTTGACGTGCTCCTCTCCTATCTGAGCGTATTACCTCATAATCGAGCTCACCAACTTGCCGTGTGACCTCAAACGGTCCTTGCCACTTTGCAAGTAATTTTGAACTTGACGTTGGGAGTAATACAAGCACTTTATCTCCCGGTGCAAATTTACGTAAATTGGTCCCCCTGTTATACAGCCGGCTCTGTTTGTCCTGGGCCTGTAACAAATTCTCTATAGACAGCCGCCCCAAAGTGTGGAGTTTTGTTCTCAGGTCCAGCACATACTGAATTTCGTTTTTAGATTGAGAAGGTCCTTCCTCCCAAGCCCCTCTTATGACGTCTAACACCCCTCTGGGCTGACGACCATAGAGAAGCTCGAAGGGGGAAAACCCCGTGGAGGCTTGCGGGACCTCTCGCACAGCGAACAACAGGGGTTCCAACCATTTGTCCCAATTTTTGGCGTCTTCTTGAACGAATTTACGAATCATTGTTTTAAGCGTGCGATTAAAACGTTCGACCAGCCCGTCCGTTTGTGGGTGAAAGACGCTGGTCCGAATCGATTTAATGCCCAATAATTCGTAAAGTTCGCGTAACGTCCGTGACATAAACGCCGTGCCCTGATCAGTGAGGATTTCCTTAGGAATCCCCACTCGGGAGATCAAAGAAAACAGTGCGTCAGCAACACTCTTAGCGGAAATGTTGCGGAGAGCCACTGCTTCTGGATATCGTGTTGCATAATCCACAATGACCAATGCAAAACGATGTCCTCTTGCTGATCGCTCTAATGGCCCGATGAGGTCCATGCCAATTCTTTCGAAGGGGACCTGCATTAATGGGAGGGGGCGCAAAGGCGCTTTTGGGGTGGCCGGTGGGTTTACCAACTGACATTCACGACAAGCCGCGCACCACCTGCGCACATTCTCGTGAATGCCCGGCCAAAAAAATCGGGTCATGAGGCGATTTAGTGTCGTTCCCTGTCCTAAATGACCAGCCATTGGATTAGAATGAGCCGCTTGAAAAAGCATTTCCCTGCGGCTCCTAGGAACTAATAACTGGGTTGTATCCTCTTTTGTCTGAGCGTCTTGGGTCACTCGATACAACCTATTTTTATGATTGCAAAATATGGATAGGTAAGCGGTTGTCCAGGATGGAGAGGCTGACCGTCGATGGTACTGACCTGTTCAAACGCGCGCTTCAGCGTCTCATCCTGAGACTGCTCCAGGGGAAAATCATCGCGCTCCGAGAAAATAAGTCTCTCGATTTCGCTCTGTTCCCCTGAGGCAGTACTCAGTGGTCCCGGTTCAGTCTCTCCCGCCTGCACACTCGCGTTCCCCTCCGGTGCATTTTTTCCCCAAGAAGCATCCATACATAAAGCCCCCAATAATTCTGTAAACGCTGGCCAATTCGTTCCCAAAATTAGCGGATGCTGGAGGTGCGAATTAACTGCCACCTCAACACTATGCTTTTGACCCCTGAATTGAATAATGACTGGCACAATAGGATACTCTACCACATCCCCGTGCACACACCGCACCTTAACCACGCGGCTATTATCCAATGCCCCGGATTGTATCAGATTTTGATGGATCGAGGTCTGGTTACATCCTGAATCCACCAATGCCTGATAGGTACCCCCCTCGATACTCACAGGTATTTGGTACCATCCAGCTTGACCGGGGGCAGCCTGCGGGACATCCGGGACCCGGACCATTGTTCCCACCTCCATCACAGGACACCTGTCCACAAAATGGCCCGGGTCCCCGCAACGCCAGCAGGCCGGCCCAGACCTCCCCGCCGCTCCAGTGGCAGAGAGTGGATCAGACGGCTGGCGTGGAGAGAGCGGAGACACAGGAGCCGTGTCCAACCCGGCTGGTGCCAGTCCCGCCCCCCTGGGCGGGACTCTGGGAGTTGAATGGGGAATGTGACCATTCCCGCCCCGCCCCCGGGGCGGGACTCGAGGAGGGCCGGGTGGACGAGACCTAGGTAAAGGGACAGGGCGAGAGAGAGAAGGAGATGGAAAAGAGGGAGAGAGAGAGACTGATGGCAGGGGTTCGCCGACCCCGGGGCACGCCACCATGTGATCCTCCGCGAGTTGGATAGCCGACTCCAGCGACGTGGGGCGGTGGCACTGGACCCACTCGGCCGTTCTCCTCGGAAGCCGAGTGATAAACTGCTCCAGTACCACTCGGTCGATGATCTCCTCCACGTCACTTCCGTCGGCCAGCAACCATTTGCGGCAGGAGTCCCGGAGCTGTTGGGCCATCACGAAGGGCCGGCCGGACTCGCCCAGCTCCAGGGAACGGAACCGCTGGCGATGTTGTTCAGGACTCCGGCCGACCCGCTGGATGATGGCCCTCTTGAGGTCGTTGTAGTCCAGGAGGCTCCGCACCGGAAGCTGCTGTGCCGCGACCTGGGACTCCCCGGAGAGCAAGGGGACCAGGCGCATCGGCCACTGGTCCCGCGGCCATCCAGATATTTCGGCCGAGGTCTCAAAGAGATCAAGGAATGCCTCCGGGTCGTCCTCAGGCCCCATCTTATTGAGTGGAATATGGACGGGCACAGCATGTTGATCCGTGGCTTCCGGCCGAACCTCCCGGTCCATCCAGCTCCGGAACCTCTCGCGGTCTTCCTGCTGGGCTTGGAGGACGGCCTGGAACCGCCGCTCCTGATCTTGACGTAAGTCCAGCAGGGCCTGGTGTTGATCATGTTGCATGACCGCGAGGGATGTAATAAGTTCCGCAAATGGCGCGGCGGAGGACTCGGGCCTGGCGGCGGCATCCATCTTCCCTCCCGGGTTTCGGCACCAGTGTAACAAAGTTCGTAAATAAGGAGGGAAGAGGACAGGGTCGGCGGGTGACTACTGGCTGTTTATTAATCAGCAAAATAATAATAACAAAATAGCGCAAACAGGCACACAACCATCAACATAACGTCACTTCACTCCAGCAGCAGACAGACATCCAGGAGTGGGGGAAAACAGCCAGTAGTCCTTCTCTCTCTCGCAGGCTCCTGTTTCTCCTGGCATTAAATACTCTCTCCACGCCAATTACTGAAACAAGAGACAGGTGTTTACTATTTGCGTCTAATCCACTCAGACACCGCGTGTCTCCTCCCTCTCTCTCCCGCTGCAGACTCCACTGAACCACGCCCCCCCTGCCACAATGACCATATTAGCCCAGTTCTGTCAACATTACATTGGCTCCCTATTAAACATCGTATAGATTTTAAAATCTTGCTACTTACTTATAAAGCTCTAAATGGTTTAGCTCCCCAGTACCTAAGTGAGCTCTTAATGCATTATAGTCCTTCACGTTTATTGCGATCTCAGAATTCAGGCCAGTTGATAATACCCAGAATATCAAAATCAACTGAAGGCGGCAGATCCTTTTCCTATTTAGCACCTAAACTCTGGAACAATCTTCCTAGCACTGTTCGGGAAGCAGACACAGTCTGTCAGTTTAAATCTAGACTAAAAACACATCTCTTTGCTCTTGCATACACATAACACATTATCAATACATTAACATTTTTTCAAATCCGTTAAAGGACTGTTACGCTGCAATAATTAGGTCGGCCGGAACCGAGAACATTTCCTATAACACTAGATATACCTGTACATCTGAATAAGAATGGCATCTACGCTAATATCTGTCTCTCTGCTTATCCTGAGGTTTGCCGGGTGCTGGATCCAGGCCGTATCCAGATCAGATGGAGAACCTGTGTCTGGACCTGACTACAACGTAGCCCAGGAGACAATGGGCCTACAGATCCAGTTCTGGCTGCATCTATAATTCAGATTTTTAACCCCCGTATCCGCTTACATATATTTATATATAATCTATTTTTAATCTCTATAATAAAAATGTATAATTCAGATTTTGATCTCCATATCCATTTACATATATTATATATATCTTCCAAGGGGTTTTTTCCCTCCTAGGACTTTTTTCCCAGTGCTAGCACGCTAGGTTTTTCTCCTAGGGGTTTTTTTCCACCCCTGGGAGTCAGCCGACATTGGCTTAATGTAGCGCCATCTTGTATATGTTACATATTACCACGCTTGTTTGTACAGTTTATTTTTAACCACTTCCCTTTTTTCTGTGCTTCTAATATGTAAAGCTGCTTTGAAACAATTACCAATTGTAAAAGCGCTATATAAATAAATTTGACTTGACTTGAGAGTCCATCACAGCCTTCCAGCCTTGTGTGCCAGTGGTGTGTCTGATCTTTCTGCACCTTCAATGTTGCTCACTGTTGCCATTAGAGGGACAACAACAAGCGAAAAGGGGGGAATTATAACGACTGAGGCAAATCAGACACAGATATTTGTATTAATTAACCAATACTTGTTTTAAGTTCACTCTGGGGTCTGGCTTCCATCCCCCGAGAAGTTCTCAGTTACAAATTTTATTGCACCAATAAATGCTGCATGGAGAGCAGAGAAAGAGACACACAAAAACGTGCATCTTTCCTGCATTATCCACACATAACACAGACTCTCTGGCATTAATGTATAGACAGACTTGTCTATAAATGAACATGTACCTTCCCAGGAAATGGTATCCATTATTACCGTTGCTGTATTACAATCATTGTATTGACGTATGTATGTGTATATTTTATGATACATTTAAGGTAACTTCAATCATGCCATGTTTAGTGTCCATGCGTTCGTAACGAGAAGATTTAAATGCTTGTGTATGCAGTATGTCCATACTTGGAAATACACCCGGAAATACCCGGAAATACAGCACCTTCATTGGCTGCATCAACCTTTAGAGGTTGGACTTTGACCAGAGGTTAAAAGCTAGAGAGCAATGCCACTCCTTCTCTTTTTCCTTGTGTTTTGGACGACCAAACTGAACCAAACTGAACACAGCGCATAACCATGTCAAACACACAACCTGTCAAACCATGCACCCGCCTGGCGAGCGATTCCAGGCATTTTAGAATGGACAATGAAAACTGTGTCAAGTGGCTACACTCTGGCTACACGCTTCAGCGGCGTGATGACTACTGTTCAGCCCCAAGATGCCCAGATTTTACGCACAGAGATACATGCACTATTAGAGAAGCGTGCGATAGAGGTAGTGCCTCCTGAGGATCGGGAGAGCAGGTTTTACAGCCGCTATTTTCTGGTTCCGAAAAAGGGCGGCAGCCTTCGACCTATTTTGGATTTAAGACCATTAAACCGTGCTCTGTCACGACGCTCATTCAAAATGATCACTGTAAAACAAATCCTTGCTCACATTCGGCCCGGGGATTGGTTCATTTTGGCAGACCTGAAGGATGCCTACTTTCACTTTCAGATAGCCCCCCATCACAGACGCTTTCTGAGATTCGCTTTCGGTTCATGGTTCTGTCCTTTGGCCTGGCACTAGCACCTCGCACGTTCACAAAATGCATGGATGCTGCACTCTCCCCTCTGAAATCGAGTGGAATGTGTATCTTAAACTATCTGGGCGACTGGTTAATTCTGGCCCATTCCGAGAATGTGCTAAACAGTCACAAATCAAAGCTCCTTCACTACTTGCAGTGCTTGGGGCTTTCTGTCAATGTGCAGAAGAGCATGTTGCAACCCAATCAGACCATTTCATTTTTAGGAATAGAGTTGGATTCACTGTCAATGCGAGCTTGCCTCTCTCCACAACGCTCTCGTGCTATAAACAGTTCTCTCACCATGTTCAAGCTGGGGAGATCACCACCCCTGAAGTGTTTCCAAAAGACACTGGGGTTAATGGCAGCAGTGTCAACAGTGTGCCACTTGGGGCTGTTGCACATGCATCCTCTTTAGCTCTAGTTGAAAGCTCGCGTTCCGGGCCAGGCATGGCGGAGCGGCAATTTGCGCGTCAAAGTCACCCGCAGCTGCAGGGATGCGCTGAAACCTTGGTGCAGTGACAAAATGTACAGCCAGGGAGTGATGATGGGGCAAGTTGTCAGGAGGAAAGCTGTCACTAGGATGCATCGAGCATGGGCTGGGGTGCCCTATGCGATGGCAGACCGGCTTCTGGTATCTGGACAGATGCAGAGAAAATGTGGCACATAAACTGTCTGGAATTGAATTGCAGTTCAGCTGGCATTAGAATGCTTCCTCCCACATATTCCCCATCACCATGTACTTGTTCAAACAGGCAATACAGCAGTGGTGGCTTACATAAATCACCAGAGCGGCGTGCGCTCACGCTCGCTTCACAAACTAGCAAGGAATCTCCTTCTGTGGGCCAAACGAAATCTCTCTATTCGTGCTGTGCACATCCCGGGCTGCTTGAATTGCGGAGCAGATTTACTGTCGAGAGGGGGAGTAGTTCATGGGGAGTGGAGACTGCACCCCAGGACAGTAACCATGATCTGGGACATGTTCGGGAAAGCGGAGGTGGATCTGTTTGCCTCAGAGGAGAGCACACACTGCCCGCTTTACTTCTCATTGACACAGTCCCCTCTGGGAGTGGACGCGTTAGCTCACCGCTGGTGACAAAATTACGGAGGAGCAAGTTCAGATAATTAACCTAATTAGCACAGGTGGAGAGCATTCAGTTAATCAACTTAACCAATATCAAAAGGTATAAATTCAGCAGACTTCTGTTCATCTTAGAGTTTATCAGCATTAGGCCCCGCCCTACGTTCCCAACATGTCCAAAATTGAGCTCTCGCCGTCTGTTCGATGAAAAATCCTTCATCCTCTAGGAATCTTACCATCTTACCTCTCGGGCAATGCTGCCCTCTTCCCGCAAAGGAATGGGCCTTCCTCCAGAGTCAGGCCGCTGCAACAGGCCCTCAACAAGCCGCGCCGCTGATTCATTTTCAGCCAGCTTTCTCTCTCCACCCTGCTGGCTCAAGACCGTAAAAACACTGCTCAAATCTTTTTCGTTTTCCCTGTTTGAATTTTGCTTCACTTTGGTTGCTAAATCACGAGCACAGTTTATGCTATCTGGATACTCAATTTTTGATCGGAAGAAATGGATGTTTTGAACCGTTTTCATAGATTTGCCATTTCTAATGTAAGGCACTGTTTCCCTTTATCTTAAACAAACAGCTCGGACATCATGTGCAGTCAGATCGCACGCACAGTCACAGAATTAATAAGAACTTAACGTCAGCGCTGTCCTGAGATAAACATAAAACATAACGCTGTATAACTTTCAGTTTCTAATCGATTTGTTTCTGTTTTGAAGTAACTCAAAACCCAGCTTCACTATCATTAAAGAGACGCTGCACAGACTGGTAAGACAAATTCATACATGCATTCATTCTCACTAATTGATACAAATAAATTCAACGACATCTGTATAAGATAATTGATGTTAAGACTCGGATAACTGATGAAAATAACTGTTGAGGGTTCCTCCTAGTGATGGAAGAAACAAAGCTTTTTGAATCAGTTGAACCAATCGCTTCGAGAAAATTTTCCCAGTTTCCCTCGGAACGTCACACACCGGTGATTGTCTACTGGTCAGAAGGTAAATGCACCGTAGTCAGTTCAAGCATGCATGGAAAAACATTTTACCAACCAGTTGCAACTGTTTTAAGTGTTAACTGCTATTAACAAATTATCTAATACCATTAGATAATACTATATCAGCTGAAGTATCGCAGTACCATGCAGTATACAAAATGGACCGAACTTTCATAAATATGTAGAACAGACCAGATTTTTCTCTGAATACTTCATTGAGAATGAGAACAGGCTTTTGTTACCAATCAAATGAATCATTGTAAACAAATTCAACAATGTACAGTAGCAGAAGCTGCATGAAGCTACATAGCATTTATGCATTTGCACTTCAATTACAATTAAAAAATTAAATTAAATTAAAATAATAATGAATCGCTTAGTGAGTCAGCGACTCGCCCGATTTGTTCAAAACAGATTAATTTAGAAACTAAACAAAAACAACGCTCTTGCTTGTAGCAAATTAGCTCAAAATAAATATGAATAATTAATCATAACTAGTTATAATTAATTATTAATATTTTAATCAGTTAATAAAATTAACTTAATGTAATAAAATTAATATTACAATCAATTAACCTATTGTTTAATGAACACAGAGTGTTAATTGTTTATTAATTCTAAGAAATGTTCATTTCCAGGTTATGGGAAATAACAATCTTATTCTACTAAAAGCCTGTAGTCAGGATCAACATGAATAGGGACTCCAGTCCATGAGCGCAAAACACGGACAACCTTACGTGTGACATGAACAAGACTTTATTAACTAGACTAAACACTTAACTACTCTAACATTCACACACATACATGCATACAGTTTACCCAGAGAGAGAGAGAAAGCAGAGTACAGGAAGCAAGAGGTTACAGCATTGTTTGACATTCAGCAGATCAACAGCCTTGAGCAAACCATCAGTTTAGTTTTAACAGGCCCTTCTTTAAAGGGGGTAAGGATACTCAATGTATCCGATAATGAGACTAAGTTTGATACTTGCATGTCTCTCCAAGTTGAATTAAAACTGTCCTGATGCAATTTGTGGAGGCTTCCGTTGAATCTTTGCTGATATTGTCTTGA
Source organism: Ancherythroculter nigrocauda (assembly GCA_036281575.1). Lineage (NCBI taxonomy): Eukaryota > Metazoa > Chordata > Actinopteri > Cypriniformes > Xenocyprididae > Ancherythroculter > Ancherythroculter nigrocauda. Next base: position 80,216 of record VTFQ01000409.1, on the reverse strand, counting down.
CGAAAGAGAACCAGTTGGATTCAGAGGATCTTTGGTGAATGGAAGGTCTAGGCCGAGGCCTGGCACAAGCTTGGGGTTCCTTAGAAGCTTCTAGCTTCTTAAAGCATCATCTTGACATCAGCATTTGTCAGTAAAAGAGAAGAAGAGGAGGAAGAGCAGGAAGAGAAGGGGTTTGATCTTGTGATCGGTGAATATAAGGGATGAAGATGTCACACCCTCTTGAGGTGTCTGAGCCAATAAGGAGTTTCCCTTTCAGAGGGAAGTTTTACGAGTCTTTGTTCTGTAGCAAGATATTAGCATAAGACACTGGATTGGATGAATGAGAGAATAACCTTCTAGATTCTTATAATACTAACATGTCACAGAGTTAGTAACATGTAACATAAATTACCAAATAGGAAATGAAAGTTGGAGTCCATAGATATAAAACATGCTGCCAATGTGATCTCAGTTAACTATACATTTGCAACTATGGAACATTAATACCAAAATAGTTCAAAAGAGAGAATTAATACATATAATAAAGCCTATAAGAGGAAAGTCATGAGATGGGAAAATTGGATACATGTTTATTAGGGGTGTAACGGTACATGTATTTGTACCGAACCGTTTCGGTACAGGGCTTTCGGTACGGTGCACGTGTGTACCGAAGCATTACATTGCAACCAATATTCACCACCAATAACAGCAATAAGCTCTGCGTTTTGTTACTTTCGATAAGAAACAAAGTGTCATCCTTCAAATTCTGTCCACGAAATCATGAAGTTTAAACAGAAAATGCCATTTTGACGTGCTTTGATGTGGGGTGACAGATCACTGTACAGGCGCCTCAGTTCAACCGGCAGCGCGAGCGCGGAGCGCAAGTGAATGTGTTCATCTCTTCCTCCTTAATACTAGTTACAGAATAAACATGAAAGAACATCTGAAGGTATGTTGCAAGATTCAGTACAACTTACTGAAACGGTCATATCTCATGTAATCGCTCATTCAGTGTTTCAACGGTGGAAAGACATCAATGAAAGCTACCGTATTCAACAATATGTCATGATGCATTTACTTCAGAAAAGCCATTCAGTGTTCACAGCTTGTTAGTTCGCTAGAGAAATGAACTCTTTCGCTTAATATATGCACTGTATTAGCCAATATATTCATTATTTTACTTAACCTTTTAGTGATATCCTGATTAGGCTATTTAATGTATGTTTAAATAAATCTGATGTTAAAATAACAGCCACTGTGTAGAAATGATTATATTTCAACAATGAATTGGAGTAAAAACATTTAGAAGTTAATGCAAAAACTGCCTTAGGTGCAGCTTACAGGTTTGCATACAATTTGTTATTTGAGTGTTGATTATTTTATCTAAAAATAAAAAGCAATTGAATTTAGGCTAATAGTTTGGGCTTCTTTCAAGTTAGGGCTCCCTACATAGTTTATAGCATTAGCAGAGATCATTTTTTTTAATCCTTAAGAAACTTTTAGTTTTAATTTAATTTAATATATTTAAAGACAAAAACACAATTTGTTCAGTAAACCTCTGTTTAATAATAAAAAAAAAGCAATTTTATGTTTAGTTTTCTCTCCACCTGCTGTACCGAAAACTGTACCGAACCGTGACTTCAAAACCGAGGTACGTACCGAACCGTGAGTTTTGTGTACCGTTACACCCCTAGTGTTTATACATTTCCCAAGTGGTTATATAGAGAATACATAGGATTAAAGGAGTTTATTTGTCCTTCTCAGAAAGAATGAGTCACTGGTCTCTGCAAAATTCTTCTTGATTGTAAAAGGTCCAAGTATCTGTAACAGGACACCTAGTTCTTCCTGTAGTTTAGCTACTTTGGGTTGCTAGTTGCAGTTTTAGGGGGATGGGTTCACAGAGCTTTGATAGAGTGAGTTTAAAACTATTGATGAACTAACAAATAATTGTGTCTGATTTGTCTCAATCATTACATGCTCGAGTCACAAACTATCAGGAGCATTTTTTCTAGCATGAAATTTCCAACCTTGACTGGAGAGCAGTACTAAAACATAATACAGTAATGTATAAAAATAAATAAATGAGCACAAAGCCGCTATATTGATGAATGGAATTGCATTTGTCTGAATCGTCTTAGCAAAGATGTTTTTATAAATAAACAATTACACCTGTTCCAGAAGTGGTTAAATGAGCAGCAGGAAAACTGAGAATTCATTCTTATATAAAGATATAATGATGTTGATTAAGTGATGCTTGAGCTGCTGTTTTTTTTAATTTAAAAAAATAAATAAATAAAAAAAAATAATAATAATAATAATAATAATAATAATAATAATAATAATAATAATAATTTCAGACCTCCCGAAAAAATGCAGCACGAAAAAACAAGTGCAAGTGCAACTTTATCTCATTGCAAGATTAAGTGAAACATTGGGGAACAATAAGGCGCTACACAACATTTACTACACAGGGCATAGTAGACAGGCAACGGCAGTCTCTTTTAATGTTTTTGCAGGCATGCATATTCAAACGAAGTATACCTGCCACTCATACTACTTTCCTTACGGTACTACCGTACCGACAATACTACCAATACAATGGCATTGCCAGTATTTTGAAGCTTTAGTATTGCAATACTACTGTAGTACCGGTACACTGTGCAACCCTAATATAAAATGTCGGTATTATGTGTTATTTTATTAAATTGTTGTTACAATTATCTTGTTTTGTTTGCTTTATGGAAGTCGCCAGCAAGATCAGAGCACAGACTTGATCTGAAATTCAGGCCGCTGGCTCCAAAGGTGGACCCTGACCCAACCTATTCACTTTTCCAAATATTTGTTACGTACAGGAGCAGCAACCAAATCAAGTTACCTTTATAGAGCTTTTTACATGCAGGCTGTGTCGAGGCAGCTTTACAGTGATGGTAAAATAATTTTGGCTGCACAGCAGCTCTAGAAGAAAATGGTGCCACTGTCCAGCTTAAAGGATTATTTCACTTTTAAATAAACTTGATAATTTACTCACCCCCATGTCATCCAAGATGTCCATGTCTTTCTTTCTTCAGTCGAAAAGAAATTAAAGTGTTTGATGAAAACATTCCAGGATTTTTCTCCTTATAGTGGACTTCAATGGGCACCAAACAGTTGAAGGTCAAAATTAGTTTCACTGCAGCTTCAAATTGTTCAAAACGATCCCAGATGAGAAATAAGGGTCTTCTGGCAGTGTAGACACTGCTAAGTGTATAACTGCCCTCCACAGGTCAAAGTTTGAACTAATTTTTATATGCAATATGCTAGTTCAATAATATATATCAATTAGTTCAAACTTTGACCTGTGGAGGGCAGTAATACACTTAGCAGTGTCTACACTGCCAGAATTCTAATAGAGGAGAAGAAGAAGAGAGCTAGTTCAAGATGAGCATTTATGGTTAAAACTATGGTTAAATATAATTTTCAATTTTTTTCACAAAATGAGTGATGGTTTCACTAGATAAGACCCTTATTTCTCATCTGGGATCGTTTTGAACAATTTGAAGCTGCAGTGAAACTAATTTTGACCTTCAACTGTTTGGTGCCCATTGAAGTCCACTATACGGAGAAAAATCCTGGAATGTTTTCATCAAAAACTTTAATTTCTTTTCGACTGAAGAAAGAAGGACATGGACATCTTGGATGACATGGGGGTGAGTAAATTATCAGGAAAAGTTTATTTAAAAGTGAACTAATCCTTTAAGTAAGTTCAGTATTGATTCATTCCATCATAAAACTAGTTATTCATATAGTTAATTTATCTATACAACAGCTCTGGAGGAAAGTGATGTCATCATCCAGGACAGTTCAGTTTGCGACTGTAGCAGTTCTGTCTACCTCTGACGTAAACCACAAATAAGAGGAGTGTCTCTTTAATTACCCTCATTTGGTGGTGTATAAATGCTCCCGTAGGGGCGCTATGTGTGTGTGTCTTCTCTGTCACAGGTAGCGAGTCACCTTACTTCCAGCAGGGCGTGTGGATGTTTGTGAGGGTGGACTGAGGAGCTTTGCTGGATGCCATCATCTGTTTCTATAATGCATTTAGCATGCAACAGTTTATGTGCCATGTGAGCCGCATTACAGGTGCGGGCCAACATGCAAGTGACATTACAGTGGGCTTCGTGTCTCGTTTAAATCTCCGTTTGAATTGCCGTTTGGATTCCTGTCGTGTTGACTGCTTCGCCTCTACCTCTACTACACTGTGTTATCGGACCTTTGTCACAGCGATCATTACTCTGTTCCTGTGAATCAAGGACGACTGGATCACAGCCTATGTTCTATTGCTGAACTAGACTGATCTCTCCGCGCTGTGAACTAGTTTTACGCCGGGTCGTGTTACATTGTGTCTATTACTAACCGTTTATATTTGCAGCATCCAACACCTGCTGAATTGGCTGGACTGTGGTTTGGTCTTGTGGTGTGGTGCTTTTATCAATTGGAATTGTGTGAGTAACAAACTGCAATTTAAAGCCTTAAAGTGGTGTGAAATAGACGACCAGCCACCTAGCGGTCACCAAGCTTTTCTGCTGTCTTGTGTTTGTTTGGTTATTTTTCTAAGTGAATTGTTTTTGCTTTATATTATGTTTCACCTATTTTCTTTTCTGATGTGTCTTTGAGTTTGATATTTATCCATATTACTTTGTTTTCTGTTATTGATTTAAGTGTTTTGTTATATTTTCTTTTTGCCTTGTTTGATGTGAGGTTGTTTTGTATTTTTTATTTTTTTTTTTGGCAATACTGCTGGCTACCTGTTTCCAACCTGGCATCCAATTGGTTATTGTAGGAACCGGAGACGGTCCCTTGACCAGTTTGGTAGGATTGACCTGGACACCTTGCTTACTGGTTGAGCTTGTGATGCATGTTTGTTTTATTGTTTGTTTTTAAACTAACTTTGTCAGTGGTTGTTTTAGTGTGTTGTTTCCCTTCAGAATTGAGGCAGTCCGCTGCAGAGGATCTCGTCTCGTTGCTGTGGTGGTGGGTCTTTTGCCTGAATGCAGTGAATCACAGTGAGGTGTGGCGTGCTGTGGTGTGAGTTTACATGTGACTGCTGGTTTCCTTGGATTAGTGTGGCCAACCCCCAATTCTGAATTTGGTAACCTGTGTGAGTGACTGTTTTTATTGAATTAAAGTGGTATTTTATATTATCTCAAATAAAGATTATTGTTGAACTTGACGCCTCATTGTCTGATATCTGATTCAGCCTTAACGGACCTGTGAGCCTAAGGTATTTTACTGTGAAGGGCAATCCCAGGTAATAGGCCCCTGAGGTGGCGTAGTTGGTCATTTAGATACAATTGAATTCACCCCATTTACTCACACTGCCACACATACAATGGTGTGCAGTGAAGACAATGAAGGCAGATCAAAACATTTTTGAATATCAACTAAGCAAGCCAGAAGCAACAGCAGCAAGGAACCACAGCTGCCCCAAAAGCCCTCTCCAAGCATTAGATTCAAACACTCTAGTCACTGGCCATCAGAGGCTTTAAAGATCTATATCCTATCTAATCCAATTGCTTCCATGTTAAAGAAGCTCAACAAACCCTTACCAGCCAAATTCTTCAGCTTCAGCTTGTTCTCTCACTCAATCCTACAAGCTCACCATATCCGCCGCAATTAACACCATCAATCCACTAAAATTGTCTCGCTGCAGCAGTGTCTTCTCACCTGATTCCGCAGGAGCCCACTCTGTTCTTACACTGCAGTAGCAGTGTTGTCTCCTCCACTCCCGCAGGAGCTCCTTCTCTGGCAAACCTTGCCTTCACGGCGCAGCAAAGTTATCTCCATGCTCTCGCAGGAGCTCAGTTTGTCTAGCTGACCCTTCCACTGCAGCAGCAACGATGTCCCCTCCACTTCCATAGGAGCCCAGTTTTATAGCTAAATTTGTCCTCTGCTGCAGCAGTAATGTCCCCTCTGCTTCTGCTGGACCTCAGTTTTCCGAGGAGGGAAGAGAGGAGGAAAAAGAAAGAAAAAGAAAAAAGAAAACAAGGCTTACCCGTACGATGCTGCGAGTCTTGATTTCCCATCGGATGCTGCGAGAGCCCTCCCGGTCATTTTCCATCTTTTCTCCTTCCTTGTCCGGCGAGGCTTACCCATCCGATGCCATGAGTATTGATCTCCCGTCGGATGCAGCAAGAGCCCTCCTGGTCAGTTTCCATCTTTTTAACTTTTTAACCAGGGTTCTTGAAATGCCAGTCCGCCAATACTCTGTGTCTTTTGGGGGTCTTTAGTCCGGCGGCTGTCCTTTTTGCCCTTTTGCTTTTTGGGGGGAGTACTCTGGGCTTAATTGAACTTAATTGGCATGACTTGTACAGTATTGTCAAAGCAGTCGCCATTACATGAGCAATGAACAAAATAATGATTATATAATACGTAAAACATAAGAATAAGTACATGAATATTTTTTTTATACGCAAGAAATAACAATACAATTATTAAGACAATATAAAAAAAAAAACTGTACATGCATTCAGACAGGTTAAAACTACTCTCTCTCTCTCTATCTGTCTCTCTCAGCTTTTCCTTGCTTATTTTTCTGACCTGTAATCCGTAAATTATGTTATATCATCTATATCATCTTATGTGTTGTCTGTGTTTGACCTTAATTTATATTCCCGCGAGATTCTGCTCCTGCGAGATTCTCTTCGCACTCCGTCGTCACGTGACGTTACGTCATCTCAGCGGGATGTTTACAATGTTTTTTCCCATTTAAGGAACAGGCACTCCGGTGTTTCACAGCGTGTCTTTTTCATTCATATATATATATATATATATATATATATATATACACTGTGTGCAGAATTATTAGGCAAGTTGATTTTCTGATCATATTTTTTTTCCAAGCACATTTTACCAATTCCAATCCACATCAATCTTAATAACTACTATTAATATTGTTTTTAACCATTTATAAGTGATATATAATTGTTCATGAAGGCTGGAAATGAAAAATGCCTTATATTCAGGTGTGCAGAATTATTAGGCAGGTTTTCTTTTACAGGCAAAATGAGCCAAAAAAGAGATTTAACTCAGACTGAAAAGTCAAAAATTATGAAATACTCATGAGAAGGATGCAATACTAATGCAATAATAGAAATTACAAAGTTAAAGCATGACCAAGGAACAGCAAAATGCTCATTGGGTCAGCGGGGTCATACAAAAACAGGTGGAAAAGAAAAGACATGTTAACTGCAAAATAATTAAGAATTAAGGTGAAGAATTAAGTGTGAAACCATCAGGAACCCTTTAGTCTCCAGCGCCACCATCTTCCAGAACTGCAACCTACCTGGAGTTTCCAGAAGTGCAAGGTGTCAGGGTCTCAGAGACTTAGGTTAGCTAAAGAATCCTAAAAAATTACCCACTCTTAATAAGAATCACAAGCTGAAGTGTTATAAAATACATGAAAACTAGGTTTTTATAGGCCTTATAGACAGACAGCTTGAGAGTGACTCCTGAAGGACCAGCACCACATCCTCTTGTACCACTGTTTGAAGAATTTATCTTCCAGAATCTGGCAGTAAGGTGTGGGAGTTCACTTTTAGTCCATCTCTTATCCTGAAATGTCCGTCTTGCAGATATGGACTAAAAATGATCTTCCAAAACTTATTGCCAGATTCTGGAAGATAAATTCTTCAAACAGTGGTACAAGAGGATGTGGTGCTGGTCCTTCAGGAGTCACTCTCAAGCTGTCTGTCTATAAGGCCTATAAAAACCCAGTCTTCATGTATTTTATAACACTTCAGCTTGTGATTCTTAATAAATGCGGGTCATTTTTTAGGATTCTTTAGCTAACCTAAGTCTCTGAGACCCTGACACCTTGCACTTCTGGAGACTCCAGGTAGGTTTCAGTACTGGGAAATGGTGGCGCTGGAGACTAAATGGTTCCTGATGGTTTCACACTTAATTCTTCAACTCAATTCTTAATTCTTTTGCAGTTAACATGTATTTTCTTTTCCACCTGTTTTTGTATGACCCCGGTGACCCAATGAGCATTTTGCTGTTCCTTGGTCATGCTTTAACTTTGCAATTTCTAGTATTACATTAGTATTGCGTCCTTCTCATGAGTATTTAATAATTTTTGACTTTTCAGTCTGAGTTAAATCTCTTTTTTGGCTCATTTTGCCTGTAAAAGAAAACCTGCCTAATAATTCTGCACACCTGAATATAAGGCATTTTTCATTTCCAGCCTTCATGAACAATTATATATCACTTATAAATGATTAAAAACAATATTAATAGTAGTTATTAAGATTGATGTGGATTGGAATTGGTAAAATGTGCTTGGAAAAAAAATATGATCAGAAAATCAACTTGCCTAATAATTCTGCACACAGTGTATATATATATACACAAATCTTTTTTCCCTGCTTCGTTTCCTGACTGTTTTTTGCTGTGCTGATTTTTCGCCATCTCTTGTGGAGTATATTGTTTTTTTTTCACGGATTACTCGCCCAAGAGGACTTTAAACAGTTGGACTGTTCCTGTAGGATACTGCTCTCGGACTTGCAGTCTCAGACTGCTCCTATATAAACTCTTTTTTTACGCGCTGGACTTTCAAACATACACGCACACATACACACACACACATACACACACACACACACATTTATGGTTATTTTTTTGTGTACATCTGTCTCCCATTTTCTTCTTCTTTTTTTTTGTTTTTTTTTGTTTTACATAATGTTAAAAAAAATATGGAGAACACAGATGTAAATACCCAAGAACAAGATGTAATTGTGAATACTGACAACACTGACAATGTATCTGAAGCTAGGAGTAGTTCTGAAACACCCAATGCAGATTTCAGTGCAGGCCCGTTTGTTACCAGACACAATCCAACTGCTGAATAACATGTATGCTAAGCTCACTGTATATTTCAGATGATGATGAAGAAACTGATGATGATGATGATGATGATGCTAATGGTGAAAGCCATGTATTGAATGTGAATGTGGTACAAACAATGCAAACAGACATAGCTCAAGTCAAGGTGGATTTATTGGCCCATAATACTAAAGTACAAACATTTGAACATGAATTTAAACAGTCTGTAGAAAGCACCCTTAATCGAGAGTCCAGTTTCAGGGATGCTGTGGACGCTAGCTTGGCAGACTTAGAGGACTGCTTCCGTAACTGCTTGGAGAAGTTGGAGAAGGCTGTGACGGATTGTTTTCTGAGGAGAGATGCAAAGTTGGAAAGTCAAATGAAGAAGTTACGACTAACTAGTACCCCTTCTCTCTCCAGATTACGCTCTTATACTCCAGCTCACTCTATTTCCTCTGTTCATGCTCCCATAACCCCAGTGCCAGCCCCTAGAGTTAAAGTACCACTACCAAAGTCTGCCAATACAACATATGAGGTCACCCCTGTGTCTACACCACTAACCAATGTGCTTAATCCTCCAGCTGTTCCAAGTACATCGTCTTTCTGCACTCAGCCCCCTATTCGGTTGGAGTTTCCCACCTTTGGTGACTCCTGCAAGACATCAGATGTGCTCAACTTCATCGAACAATGTGAGAACTACTTGGACATCAGGCCCCTTCCCAGTGGGGAGCTCTACGGAACCCTCAGCATGGTCCTGAGAGGGCCTGCTCTCAGCTGGTGGAAAGCAGAGAAGAATAAGGTAACAGATTGGCAGTGTTTCAAAAAGGCATTTATGGCGGCATTTCTTCCAGATGACTACCTCACGGAGGTGGAGGATAAGCTGAGGTCTTTGGTCCAGCAGCCGCGTCAACGCCTGAGAGATTTTGCCTATGATTACCGGGCCCTCTGCCTCAAATGGAAGCCTGATATGGTGGAGGACAAGATGGTGAGCCGCATCCTCAACAACATTAACCCCAGGGTCACGGGCTGTTTGAGGGGGGCGGTGAAGACTGTGGAACAGCTGGTGAAAGTTGGATCTATGGTGGAGAAAGACTGTATGGGGGCAAAAGATTATTGGCAGAAAGTTGGTGGTCAAAACAGCAAAGAAAAGGCCAATAAAAAATCTGTGGAACGCAGTGCTTCCAAAAACCTGGCTGGATTATCTATCGCACAACCTCACTTACTGACATCACTCCTCTTGGTTCCTGTAATGTTAAAAGGCAAAGAAGTTAAGGCCGTGGTGGACACAGGTAGCACCTACACCCTCATGCAGGAAAACCTGTGGAGACAGTTGGGTGGCGCCGCTTCATCACTCACTCCAAAATCCCCACAAAGATTCATCATGGCTGATGGGAAGGTTCACCAGGCTATTAACCAAAGCTCAATCAGTTACCAGTGGCATGATAAAGTCTGCAGTGTGGACACTTATATAATGAAGGGAGCCCGCCTCAAATTTCCCCTGATTGCTGGCTTGGACTTTTTTGAGAGCCGCTGAAGCCCTTCTGGATGTGGGTGAAGGAAGATATGGTCTAAAAACAGAGAAAGGCTATACATACTACCCTTTCTTGACATCTTCCATCACTCCAGGGCTGACAACAACAATGACTGGTGAAAACACTCTCCACCCTGTTGCTGTGATTCTCTACTGACCGTGGAGCACAATTTACCTCCAATGTTCTGGCCGAGCTCTGCAAGACCTAGGGCACTACCCAAAAACTCACGACCAGTTATCATCCTCAAACAAACCTGACCGAAAGAATTAACAGGACATTAAAAACTATGATTGCATCATATGTCGGACAAAACCATCAAACATGGGACCAGTGGTTATCTGAATTTCGTTTTGCCTTTAATACAGCTTACCAGGAGACCACTGGCAAAACTCCAACAGAGTTGATCCTGGGCAGGCAGCTTCATGAGCCATTGGAGAGGTTGATCTTCAGACCATTTGCACCAGATCAAGCCTCATATCATCTGCTGGAGAGACAGAACATCATGGCAGAGGAGGTAAAGTCTAGAATGAAAGTGCAACAAGCCAGACAAGCTAGAATAGCTACAATACCCGAAGGAAAGATGCGCAGTTTCACTCGGGAGATCTAGTCTGGATTAGAACACATCCACTTTCATCAGCCTCAAACAAATACTCTGCTAAGCTAGCGCCCAAGTGGGAGGGACCAGCTGAAATAATAAAAAAATAGGGCCAATAAATTACACAGTTCGTTGGGGAGACCCACTTAAAACTGAAAATGTAAATGTGGGTAACCTGAAGCGCTGGTATGGACGCTCTCCTCCGACACCGCAGGCTGGGGGGAGGGATTTATGTAGCATTGCCACATAAGGGAAAGCCTAATTATAGTTTCAATTGTCAATAATAATACATTGACTATTATGTGTAAATAGCTTTCCCCTGTATACTGTTTTCTCCCTTATGTGTTGTCTGTGTTTGACCCTAATTTATATTCCCGCGAGATTCTGCTCCCGCAAGATTCTCCTCGCGCTCCGTCATCACGTGACGTTTTAAGCCATCTCAGCGGGATGTTTACAATAGGTGTGTTCGACATCGGCTGCGGCTGGATGTAACCGATCGGCGAGATTAGCCGCGTGCAGGCGGGGAGGAGCTGAAAACGGAGACGTGAAGTCGGACACTTTCTGCTTCCCGTAGTGACGCTCGCGCTCCGTTTGCATCGGTTTGCATACTTTATCACAGCTGAAGTGAAATAAATGCAATATTTGACTAATACACTGATGTTTCAGAGACCTTTTCATTCAAAACTTTATGTACTGCTTACAGCATCTGTTTTTACAAGAATAAAGTTCAACATAAGCATATGTTATTTAAATAATAATGTAGTGGGGTCTTTGTTTTTTATCCGTTTTATTTTGATAAACATGACACAATACAACATCGCAACTACATGAAAAGAGCTTTAACTGTTATAAAAACACAGATTTTTGAGCATTAGTGGAGCTGAAGGCGTGACAATAAACACGAAACACACGTGATCGTTGTCATGCGGTGAATCCGGCCAATCATGAAACAGCTGTGGCTAACTCAGGCGGCTGATCTCGAATCGCTCTCGCGGTACTTTAAAGGGCACCTATTATGCCCCTTTTTACAAGATGTAATATTGGTCTTGGGTGTCCCCAGAATGTATTTGTGAAGTTTCAGCACAAAATACCCCACAGTTAATTTATTATAACCATTTGAAAATGTCATTTTTGGGGCCTGTTTTAAAAAGAGCTGTTTTGGTGTGTATCACCTTAAATATAAATGAGCTGCATATCCCCGCCCTGCCTTTGGATGAGGGTGTAACTTGCATACCTATGGCAATAAACAGTCGGTAGAAGCAAAATGGCTGAGAATGAGAGACCCGCTGTTTTGTATGGCATTCAGCCGTACATGTTTGAACCGGAATTAGACCCAGATGATGAAGAGACTCCGGCAGAAGAAACACAATTGAGAATGGAGCAGGACGTCTCTGAATGGTTATTTGATACATTTATGTACTTATAGAGTCTTAATCGCGTCCTTTGCAATTATGGATGTGCAACACACACACACACACACTGTGATAACGTTCGCGCAATTTTTTGAAACTACAAACACAAATACTGTGATAACGTTTGCTAAGTACGTTAGATACACACTATACAAACAAGGTTTAAATTATATACACAGACATTCTGCGACGACGACAACAACTTTAGACGCATTTGTTATTGAATTGGCTGACATCGACTGAAATGACTATTTGCTCAAAAAACATTAAATACACTTACTTCTTCTGGAGGTGACGTTGGATCGCGAACAGTAGGCAACGATCCACACTTGAGGATTAACTTTGAAGCAAGACCTGCTTTGAATTGACCCTCGTTCTCAAAACAGTCAGTCAAAAAATGATTCGCGCAAACATAAACGTATTTTGGAATTTTGAGTGGCGCCTTTCCTTCGTAAATAAAATCCATCCACTGCGTTTTCAGTGGCTCTGATGTCGCAAGTAAGTGAAAACTACTATGTTCATTATTACATCCTACAACAGAACACTTATGTTTCTTAGGAGACATTACCGGCTGTCGTTGAAACAATGGAGGATGGTTGACAGATCACCGACGGAGGGGTCTATGCCAAAACCAGATTGTCAATCAAACCACGTGGGTGGGGCTTAGCGCAATTCTACGTCACAGTGAGAGCAATCTTAGAACAGGGCGTTCTGAGACAGTGCTTATGAATTATTGAGACTGTAAAAAAACCACTGGGTGGATTTTTCTCATTCTAGGGTGGTTTTGCTCACACACTGCCAACACACATTTATGGTCAAACACCATGTAAAAGTGAATTTTGCATAATAGGTGCCCTTTAAAGCCATACGTCACAGTCACCTGACGTCAGTGCTGTCTCAAGTCGGACAACATTTCTTACCGGCATGCACTGCTTCAAGTCAGCCGCCGATCGGTCTTTGCGGCGCTGCATCAAGTCGAACAAGCGTAATGTTTTTTTCCCATATAAGGAACCGGCACTCCGGCGTTTCACATCCCGTCTTTTTCATTCATATATACAAATTTTCCCTGCTTCGTTTCCTGACTGTTTTTTGCTGTGCTGATTTTTCGCCGTCTCTTGTGGAGTATATTGTTTTTTTTCACGGATTACTCGCCCAAGAGGACTTTAAACAGTTGGACGTTTCCTGTAGGATACTCTCGGACTTGCTATTTCCCCGGTGAGACTGCTCCTATATAAACTCTTTTTTACGTGCTGGACTCTAGAGACTTTTCAAACATACACGCACACATACATACACACACACACACATTTATACACATTTTTTACCTTGGATGTTTAACGTGGTTATTTTTTTGTGATCACGGATTGAATTGTAAATACTAGTGATGGTGTAGCAGACTTCAAGTGGTATCTTCCAGACACCACGGAAACACAACCACACCACAAATGGGATGATGGACTCAGATGGGTTTATTCCCCTTAAACAGAGTAGCGTGAGGCAATATTAGTATACACACAATCAGGCCTACTCTCTCATTCCTGCTTCTCAGTCCGCATACAATTTGCGTCTGAGCACGAACGCTTAAAGGAGAAGCGATACATATAGAAACTATATTTAACATGAGTATATGTAGTACTCAATTATCTCACATAACATGACAACGTAAAAGTAAAAACGTATTAAACATTAAATACATAACATTTGCAAAAGCAGGGCTCTCAAGTCTCACGCATTGGGCGTGAGACACACGCATTTCAACCCGTTCACACGCTCACACGCCACACCTTGAATTTCCCACGCAGAAAAATCTCCAGGATAACGCACAAGTTGCGCCGTTATTAGAGGAATCAAGCGAGTTCCCCACAGAGTTCAGAAGGCCCTGCCACGCACCAATTAATCTAATAAAAAAATATAGCTACCGAACAGCCAATCAGAAAATAGAATTGCTGTATCCGGGTAAGATTTAGATATTCCCGCCACAACAACGTTTACGTTCTGATTCCAACGACACATTCTGTGATTCACGGGCTCGTTCACTGATTCAGATGCTCGCTGAAGTAGTTATAGCTACAGAGGAGGACAACTGTCAGTCACATTGATTCATATCTGGCTACAGACTGATCGTGATCGACAGGGCCGTCGCCAGAACACATAGAATGGGGGGGCATTCGGTTTCCATAGGGGGGCACACATTTTTATAATCTGAGAAACACGTTCGCCAAAATGATAATGTCCCGTATTTATTATTAATTAAATAGACTTCTATAATGAAATAAAGTTCTATATTACCACAAAAACACAAGATAATCGATCCTAATTAGATTAAACACCACAAACGAAACCCCTTTGCATTATGGCAATACTTTGCAAACACGAGGCACAAAAGCTTTTCAATTCCTCGAACAACACAATAATAAAAACGATACCAAAATAGCAATAAATAGGCTAGCCTACATCTGTAGCATATTTAAGTGTAACAAAGACTTTTGAGTGTACTCAACATTAAAATAGTTGAAGGCGGCAGGTCTCCGAGTGATAGTCATTAATAAATACGGCCTAAATATGTTTCAAGTTCCGTTTTATGTAATAATGCGTTATATATGATTTTTTTTTTTTTTTTTTTTTTTTTGATCATAGGCGGAGGGTGAACCAACTCCAGGGTAAGGAGATGCGATTCCCATTTAAAAACATATTTAAATAGATTTCCTCGAAATAGCTTTAACTTACTTGTCACAGCACAACCTACATATCCCAACATAAACACTGCTGATAAATTATTATTTGTTCATAAAGTGTTTACGTTCACAAACCACTGTTAATTTTAACAGATTACGCACGCAGGATTTGGCAGAGAGTGCGCAAAAGGCGCTCCCTATAATTACTAAAAAATCTCGCTCGTTTTATTGCGATCTCAAGAAGTTCTGTAACAATAAATTAAACTGACTGCATAATACATAACAATTTACATAACTGTTTGTTAATCAAAATCTGTTGATTTCTGGAACGCAATGACCAGTCAGAGGTGTTTAAGTTAGCACTGAACACAATCTTGTTTTGAGCAGTGAGTGGATTTTGAGATGTAGACGCTGGCAAATATTCCCTCATTATAATTCGTTCCAGAAATCAACAGATTTTTTCGTGATTAGCTACAGTGCTCAACGCTGCAAGAACATGTTGTAAAGCATTGTCGTTCGTCAGAGCGCAAACACAGATACGCACTGGATCGTTTGCCAAATATGTTTCGCCAATATGCTAATATTAACTGATCCTAGACCAGAATTATGTGCAGTTTTTGCCTCTAAAAGCAATCAGAAGCAGCAGCAGGTAGGCAGTGGTTTGAGTGAGAAAGTAGTCTCAAGTCCAACGGCCTTACACACACTTACACGCCTAATTTCTATTTCATATTTCTGAAGATAATGTGTTATTTAAAGTTACCGTTGTAGAGATAGTTTTCGAGCTAAATGCTGCTGAAGACATTTCGATATGGAATATGTAAATGGCCAGATCCACAGATAAGGTTTTTGCTCTCAATCGGAAGTTTGCTGGATGTATATACGATTAGGGGGGCACGTTGTGTCATCTGGGGGGGCACTGCCCCCTAATGCCCCCCCTTGGCGACGGGCCTGGTGATCGATGTGGGACCATATCCTATGAGTACAGTAAGTCATCTCATCAAATTGCTGGGGAATATTTGTGTCCAGGCAGCTGGTAGGTTAGTTAACAGTTTGTCCAGAGTACTTTACGTGAACTTGCCTGGTTAGTAGTGATGGGCATTTTTCCAAAATATTGTATTCGAATATTTGGGCTTGTAAAAAAAACGAATATTCGTGTATTTAAAGCTGCAGTCCGCAACTTTTTTTTGTGTTAAAAATGTACAAAATTATATAATGAGAATATACAACATGAATCCATTTTCCAAACCGTGTTTTTGTCTTACCCTGAATCATTATGGTACACTTATAATAAGTGTTTATATTCGGACTATTTCAGACCGGACTGGTAGGACTCGCCGCAGAGTATCACAGTAACTTCGTGACTCGCCATAGACATACATGGAGAGAAGTAGCTCCGGCTACAATGTTCTTCCGCAAGACGCGTGCAGTTCTGTTTATTAACCGCTAGAGGGCCAAAAATCGCGGAGAGCAGCTTTAAATTACGATTATTTTGAGTAAATGAGAGACGTTTTTTAATTTAAAAAAGTTGTCGTCACCATTTCTGAACAAACTTATGATTAGGTAATATACACAACAAGTTTATGTTTTATCTTAAGGTTTTCATTCAGTTTAAAACATTAAACAATATGTGTAACTGTTAAACAAAAAATATAGGCCTAAAGAACAAAAGCATTATAAGCTCAAGCAGCGAGAGGGGAAAAAACACTAGTGGAGCGCACCAGTTATCGTGCAGAACATAACGTACATATAACGTACACTAGAGTCGGAATATGGTTACCATGTTTATATTGTTTCACATTACAATGTTGAGGAAAAACAACAATATAATGTGTATGATATGATTATATTACCATTATCTCTCTATCTCTCACACTCACTCACTCACTCACATACACACTAAAATGCTGAATTAAATAAATATTTTTTTATTTGTACGAATTTGTGTCATTTTTCATATCAGACCCCCGTCCCCACCCAAACCCCCGTCGCTGCCGCCGACGCCGAAATCTCACTCTGAACTCAGTTCAAAACTTGAGAGCCCTGCAAAAGTTAGCATCCAAATATGCTGTAAACTCATAGAAATGCATATGTCACATTTACTAAACTCTAAATTGCATCAAAATTTGATTGTTAAATCACTATGTGTACAACAAAGTTCTTTTTTTGCACAAACACACTGTATCATAGCATGAAAATGCACCACGAGGCAGTTAGTATGGAAGGTCTAGTATACACTCAAGTATACATGCATTCTAAATCAACTCGCGAATAAATTCAAATTACAAAATAACATTTAATTAATCACAGATTGAAACAACGTACCTTAAACAGAGTAGCGTGAGGCAATATTAGTATACACACAATCAGGCCTACTCTCTCATTCCTGCATGGAAAAATACACGGTTAAAAGTACTACTTTCAAAGAAAATACGCTAATCACACGAATACAAGTTATGACAGAAACTCTTAACAGTGTTTTAACATCATAAATGTAGCGATCACACTATAAAGAGACAGTTAATGCAGGATTTATGTGAGAGAGAAAACTACCTGCTTCTCAGTCCGCATACACTTTGCGTCTGAGCACGAACGCTTAAAGGAGAAGCGATATATTTCCCTTTGGTGTCTCACTAATTATGGCCCCACCTACAACAATTGATAGGAACCAGTGCCCAAGGAAGTCGACCGGAAGTTGAAGTCGGCCGTGTGCCGCCATCTTGTAGCAGAACTTCACTTGCGTTAGCATCCCCATTGACTCCCATTCATTTTGGCGTCACTTTGACAGTGAATAACTTTACATCTGAGGCGTTTAAAGACTCCATTTGTCCATTATTTATTTCTAAAGATACACGACAATGTATAAAGGGCTCCATTACCTTCTATGTTACATTATGGCCCCGTAGATATAGTTTTTGTAAAAATAGGCTAACGATTGCGTCATAACCACTCGACTCTCTGTCGCACAGTAGAGAAATTACCGTACAGACAGGAGGAGAAGCTCGCAGGCAATCGGGGAGATGTCAAGAGAGATGGCGTACTGGCGTTACATTTTAAAATACTATACAAAATAATTAATCAGAATACTTCCCAGCAAACATGCTTCTTTGGGGCCCGTGTGGGGCCATTGCGGGCAGCCCACTGTGGGCCCAGATACCGGCGTGAAATGCGGGGCACAGCCCAAAGTGTGGGCTGACTGTGGGCTGGCCCACACTATTCAGAGTGGGCCCCTGTTGGGGCCAGAAGTGGGCCCACAGCAAGCCCCTTAGGGGCCCGTGTGGGGCCATTGCGGGCAGCTCACTGTGGGCCCAGATACCGGCGTGAAATGCGGGGCACATGTGGGTCCCACACTATGGGACCCAGGTGGGGCGCCAGTGGGACAGCCCAAAGTGTGGGCTGACTGGGCTGGCCCACACTAAGCAGAGCAAAACTAACCATTTGTGGGCCCACAGCAAGCCCACTGTGGGCAAAGTGTGGGTATACTGTGGGTACACTGGGAAAAGAGTGGGCATACTGTGAACAATGCACAGATGTGTAAGAACATACCTTTGGCTTTAACAAACAACAAGATTAGTTTGGTTCTACTTTGCATTTGCCACAACACACACACAAAAGAAGTTCACTTGTTGAAAGAATACATTGAAAGTCATATGTTTCAAATTTCATTTATTCACATTCATGTAAAAAAAAAAAAAAAAATATATATATATATATATATATATATATGTATATATATATATATATATATATATATATATATATATATATATATACACACATACACACACATTACCATTCAAAAGTTCAGTAATATTTTTTTTAAAATGCTTTGGAAAAAAGTTCTTTCTGCTCATCAATGCTGCATTTATTTGATTTTAAAAAAAAAACATTAAAAAGAGTAATATTATGAAATAATATTAACTTAAAATAACTGCAGGGCTCGACATTAATGCTTGTCTAGGACAAGTGGATTTTCTGAAGTGGCAAGTGAAAGAGAATTGTACTTGCCCGACTGGACAAGCAGCCTGATAAAAATGCCAATAACAAAAAATAACTAGGGAATCACCAAAAACATGAGAATTGTTCTGGATTCAGTGTAAAAGGTGACTGATAGTAAAACATTATATAATATATAATGTACTGACGGTAACAAGGTTGCGCTGTTGATACTCGCACAGCCTCTCGAGGAAAAATCGCAACAAATGTGCTCAGCTCACTCAAAGAAACTCAGTTTTAGGGTTAGTTCACCCCAAAATTAAAATTCTGTCATTAATTACTCACCCTCATGTCGTTCCACACCCGTAAGACCTTCGTTTATCTTCGGAACACAAGTTAAGATATTTTTTGATAAAATCCAATGGCTTGTGAGGCCTGCACTGAGAGCAAGTTAACTCAGACTTTTAAATGCCCAGAAAGATAACTGTTACTAAAAACATATTTAAAACAGTTCATGTGACTACAATTGTTCAACCTTAATGTTATGAAGTGACAAGAATACTTTTTGTGCATTAAAAAGACTAAATAACGAGCATGTATCATACGATCCCAAACTGCCAAAGTCACATGATTTCAGTAAACAAGGCTTCATTTCATCATAAGTGTTTCAAGATTTCAATGGTACAAGTGACTTTGGCAGTTTGATACCCGCTCTGTCTGAACGACTGATTCGAAACAAAAGATGCATAAAGCTTCAAAGCTTCATGAAGCAGTGTTTAGTTCAGTAACGAGTGCTAGATATTGTTGTATAAAGTCGTTATATTGTTTTTTTTTTGGCACACAAGTATTCTCTTCGCTTCATAACATTAAGGTTGAACAATTGTAGTCACATGAACTGTTTTAAATATGTTTTTAGTAACAGTTACCTTTCTGGCTCCTCACGAGCCATTGGATTTTATCAAAAATATCTTGTGTTCTGAAGATGAACGAAGATCTTGCGTGTGAGGAACGACATGAGGGTGAGTAAGTAATGACAGAATTTTCATTTTTGGGTGAACTATAGGGTGACCAGACGTCCCGAAAAATTCGGGACAGTCCCGAAATCTAAACTGTTGTCCCGAATCCCAATCTGGCCCTAATTGTCCCGAAAATTATACTAAAGCAAAATCTTGAGAAGTTATTGTCTGATAAACATTAAAAACTGTCTGCGGAGGTTGAGTCGTCCTGCAACCAGCCCCCGCCGGCTGCAGCATCTTTTTTCTAAGTTCTAAAAAAATACCGTAGGCGTCTAGGCGCGAATTTAGATATGCATGTCCTTTTTGTTTTAAGCCTTGATGAAGAGAGCGCAAGTTGCTGCAGCCGCGAGGAGGACAGTGATGAACGCGTACACGGAGTGATTGATTGTTCGCAGCACTGTGTACAAAAAATACTTCACTACACAATTATTTCGTTATTTTCGTTTAAGCTTATTAGCGTTAGGCTATACAGAAGGTCTGATTTACGCACTGTTACTTACAACAGTCATTGTTGTTTTTCTTTTCACAATGACATTTGAGTTCATGATTTTAATGTTGTTGTTTTTTTTGTGGCAGACTAAAGACTAATGACAGACTGTTGATCTTTGAATAAAAATATGTTTGGTTCAGGTTTGAAATTCATTATCTTTTATTATATGCTACGCAGTCTAATATCAGTGATATCAGAACACCCCCCCCGTCCCCCGTCCCGAATTTCAGCCAATCTCATCTGGTCACCCTAGTGAACTAACACGACCAAGAGTGCTGAATTCCATCACAATTGAAAATGTGACACTGATTTCATGTCATTGTTTGAATTAATGACTCAATGACTCACTCATTAAGAGCTACCTGCCGCCACCTACTGGCAGTTTAGTTTCATGTGTAAAAGTATCATTCTTTCTGACATTTTTTATTATCTAATCTCACAACATTTTTAAATGCAGTTGTAATTTTTCAGTGTAAATTATTTAATTTGACTAGTAACTGTCTTATTACAATTATTTAATTTATTGATCAGATTTAAGAATTTAAAATGAAAGATGAAGCATTTATTTAATAATGGGGAAAATGCGCTTTATAAAGGTAAAAATATCATAAATATGGAGATTTATACATGTCACAGCCGGCCTTAACACTGATGCTGCAGAATAAATTGTATTTACAACAAAGTTTGTGAATGACCGATTTACTCGTCACAGGAAAAGGCTTAATGTCGAGCCCTGAACTGTTTTAATATATTTTACAAAGTAAAATTTTCCTGTGATGTTAAAACTTAATATTCAGCAGCCTGCATCTAGTTGTCAGTGTCACATGATCATTCAGAAATCATTCATTTGTGGATGGAGATGCGTGATCAATCCCCTCGGGTACCAGTAGATCTTTGCCTGATCTCCAGTCTTCTGGTTCTTCTGCTCCTTCCACCATCCCGGTCTCTTGCATTATGGAGCCATGATTTGACAGGAGTGTCCACTTCGGAAGCTGTGGCCTGGCCGCTTTTTGTGCGCTTTTTTATCTAAAGTGAGAAAAAAACAACAATTGAAACATTAATTTAAAAAACAAAAAACAAAACACGAGTTTTGTTTACATTACATTTGTGTTTTCCCAAGGGTTAGGACATTTCCAACCCAGGGAACAATCTTTTGAGAACATCTAAATGCACTTTGACTGGAGAATCCTGAGAATAATTTGAGTTCCTGAAAAATAGTTCCATGTGTTGTTTATTAATATTAAAAACAATTTTAGACTGTTGTTGAGAGAGAAAGATACAGAGAGTGAACAAATTGAGGGCATGATGAACTGAGAGCATGAGAACAATTTACTAAAATTGTCAACACGATGTAAAGAAAAAAATTGTTTGCTACTCACCCTCGTGTCATTCCAAACCTACATGATTTCTTCTGTGGAAGATGATATTTTGAAAACTGACCATGTTTTTGTCAAAACAATAAAAAGTCAATGGGATCCAATGCAGTTTACATTGTATGGACAAAACAGATGAAACATTCTTCAAAATATCTTCTTTTGCATTCCACAGAAAAAAGTAAGTAATACAAGTTTGGAACAACATGAAGAACTATACCTTTTAATGTAAGAAATCATTGATGAATTTAACTTTCAGCATGAATATGTAATTTTTATTAAAATAAATGCAAATACTGAGAATGTGTCTGACAGTCAAAAATGTACTTACACAGCAAAAGATGCAGTGACCTGTGCCTGAGCGGCTCTCCTTAGGTTTATTTAGCTGTGGTTAACAAAATCACAAAGGAGAAAAAGAGAGAAAGAAATATTGAATAAATCTATACAAATTAAAATGTACTGTATTCATTTTTCATCAGTGATTATTGACTAATCAGCATGTCAGGAGTTCTCAGCTCTGGTCCTCGAAGTGCACTGTCTTGCACAGTTTATGTCCACACCTGATCAATCTCACCACATGACTTTCTAGTCAGTAAACCAAAAGAGCTCGATTGGCTTGTTCAGGTGTGTTGAACCAGGGTTGGTGCTAAAGTCTGCAGGACAGTGGTCCTCGAGGCCCAGAGCTGATATCCCCTGCGATATGTTCTGAACATGACAATTCAGAGATCCAGAATGACTGCTAGATCGATCACTTACGACAGTGGTGTCCAGTCCTGATCATGGAGGACCAACGTCCTTCAGAGTGTAGCTGAAACCGTCCTGTAATTCCTGGTCATCCTGAAGACCTGTAGTCAGGAATCAGGACTAGATGGCAAAGAATACTGAAAAGAGAGAGGACAAACAACATTTCAATGGTATGAAGCCAGTTTAAATCTTTTATTCATGAATATGTACAATGACATCTGAGAATGTGACACATGGCACCACTGTACTGTCAGATACAGTGATACCCAAAAGATTAACAGATACCAAGCAAAATGTTTATGAAAGTACAGTTATTTGGTGCAATCAACAATACAAAAACTGAGAATGTGTCAGACAGTGAGTCGAATACAGAGCAGAACCAATGATCTCTTTACACACAATGAAAAGGAGAAAAAGAAACAAGAATATTTCAGTTAAATATTGCTCTGTATGGATGAACGTGCTGATGAAATGTAGGCCTATACATTCAAGAGAAATTATACATCAATATTTAATGTGAATATAACTGAATTAAAAATTTTAGGCCATGAAATTATATCTTTTCATAATTAATTAATTACAGATGGTTGATTTCATTTGAAATACACAGGCCAATGACTTATCTCTCCCTGCGTCTCAATCAGCTCATCAGCTCCCTAGCTCATGAATCAGTATTTCATTAAAGTGAATGAGGCCGACTCCCTGATCAGTGCCCTAACTACTGAACTAGGGAGCTGATTGAGACACGCTCTCTCTCCCCCCCCAACACCCCCCCCCCCCCCCAACCCCCCCCCCCCCCCAGCTTGCGCGTGAGACAAAGCGTTCAATTTGTTATTTTTAGGTCACGTTAACATGATAGCAATATAAAAATACAAAGCACATGTATATAAATAAATATGGTTTGCTGTCTGAGCTGTCAGAGCACAGGGTTTATCGATGTATGAACGGTTATAAAATCATATGTAACGAGTTTTAATGTAGGCCTCGTTTACGTCGCTATTTTAACTATAAAACGGACATGACTGACTCATTTATGCCTAGCTCGGTTGTAGTTCGCTAACATAGCAACAGGAGAACAATAATAAATCAAATTAACACCAAAATGAATGTAAAACAATTCAAGGCATTGAATTTATGCAGTTTTAAAGTACATATATAAAGTATAGATTACCAGAAAATGGGCTAACGTTAGTCGACCGTTATAACCGTTAACGTTAGTCATTTAAACGGCAGCATATGTTACAATCAGATTAAAACACTAAAAATTGGTGTAATTTAATTTTAGTCAATAAATTCATTAGCATTTTCATCTGTTACACTAATTTTAACAGAAAACTCAGAAATTACCATTTAAAAAAAGCTTATAATTTAAAAAGCTTACCTGTTTGAAGCAGAACTGGGCGGTGCAGTCGAATCCGGAATGACAGCTCATTAGCGATGCAGTTCCAGCAGTCTCATTGGTTAGAATTAATCACGTGATGACGCCATCTTCCGTATTACTAATAAAAATATATTTTTTCCTTTTTTGCCATTTCAGAAATATATAAAAATATCAAATTCATCAGTGATGTATTTATTGTATTTATTTTATTTATATATATATATATATATATATATATATATATATATATATATATATATATATATATATATATATACACACAAAACAAATCCATCATTGATCAACCATTTACATTGTTTTATTGTGACAAATAAGTTAATTTGATTTAATAAATACAGTAAAACTTTCTATTAAGTCTATGCCTATAATGAATTTTAGCTCCATTTATACTTATTTATGTTAAGTATTCTATAAATATATTTTAAAAACTCATTAAGACATATACTGCATTAAAAGAACAGTTATAGTTAAATTTATATATTTATTTCTGTCCAATAAGTGAATATATTGTTATTAATACCTGTGTTGTGTTTTTATAAATACTTATTGTGAGTGATAATAGATACTAACCTCTATAAATGCATTGTTGATGGCTTTAAGTAAAGTCAAAACATAGGATGCAATTTTCCTAAAGAAAATAATAAGTAATCATGAGGATGTGCACATTATACATTTTAAGTTGTTTTGCAAATGTACCTGAACAATAATTCCAATATATAAAAAAGAAAGAAATCATTATAAACAGTTCTTTTTAATATTGCATACTAGCAGAACACTGCAACAACATTTTTAAAGGAACAGGGGAACAGCTGCTAAGCCAACAGGCAAAGACAGCACTTGCCTTGCTATCTTGATTGTGTGCAGTTTTAGTGGTGTGGGCTGTTGAATCTAATGACATATATATGACTGAATCGTTAAAAATAGTTTGATTAACCCTGATTTAACAATGATTTAACTGTGCTGTTAACATGGTGGGCTGCCCAAAGTAAACACTCATGTTGGCACAGTGAAAAACTTCTGTAGGCCCTGTATGAGATAACCCATTGGGGGGCCCGTGTGGGTTTTCTGTGGGCAAACCCACAGTGGGTTGCCCAGAGTAAACCCCCATGGGGGCCCAAATGGACAAAACTGCTATGGGCCCCGCCTGGGCTAACCCACTGGGGGCCCGTGTGGGTTTTCTGTGGGCAAGCCCACAGTGGGTTGCCCAGAGTAAACCCTCATGGGGGCCCAAATGGACAAAACTGCTATGGGCCCCGCATGGGCTAACCCACTGGGGGCCCGTGTGGGTTTTCTGTGGGCAAGCCCACTGTGGGTTGCCCAGAGTATACCCTCATGGGGGCCCAAATGGACAAAACTGCTATGGGCCCCGCATGGGCTAACCCACTGGGGGCCCGTGTGGGTTTTCTGTGGGCAAGCCCACTGTGGGTTGCCCAGAGTAAACCCTCATGGGGGCCCAAATGGACAAAACTGCTATGGGCCCCGCATGGGCTAACCCACTGGGGGCCCGTGTGGGTTTTCTGTGGGCAAGCCCACTGTGGGTTTGCCCACAGAAAGCCCACATGGGGCCCCAAAGGGTTTGCCCTTGCCCACACTGTCCCACAGAAAACCCACACTTACCCGCAGTGAGCCCACACTGGCATGTTTGCTGGGTTACTCCTGCTCACTCACGCCAAAGAACTCCCCGCTCAAGCTCGTCGTCTCTGCAAGATTAACGATGGCAGTTTGCACGCACAGCTACTAGAAGATTTACATCTGTCAGACAGGTTGCGGACGTCATCAAGCTTAGTTTGAGTCTGCGCGTCAGAAACGGAAGTGCTAAAAATCGCTAAAAATGGGCTTCACTTCTCTCAATTGAGTTCCAATGGGGTCGCTGTGTCCATTTCTTTTACTGTCTATGATAGGAACTCCCGATTGGAACCATTGAATACAGAACTTAATGAAAATTAATTTGATACAAGTTTTGCTGAAGTTAACTAAATTTACAGAACATTTCTCCTTGGAAATAAAAAAATATTAAATTAAACATATGCTTCAGTCAACTGGCTACAATGGCGATGGTAGATACATTACAGATGACCTGATGTGATCTGTGATACACTTTATTTTGCGGCAGTTATGGCTCAGAAATAACGGTGAAGAAAAAATCAATTTCCACAAAGACTTATATATTTATTTGAATGTAATGTGTATTTTCTGGTTGTATATAATGATTGTATAACATAACTGTGTAATAAACGTATTGGTTTTTAAATGAATGGGGCTATCAAATGTGTGTAAATAAATTATTTGGTCATAACAGACAGGAGGGGCGATATTATTATTCTAAAACCACACATTCTGATGGGATCCCATGGGTTTATATATCTGTCAAAATGTCGCGCCAAGATTCGAACCGCATCCAGTCGAACCATTCGAACCAGTCAGGCAGAAGCGAGGCTTCAAACGTCATCAATGACGTCACTGATCTAAAGAGATACAAGCCTCACTGAAAGCTTCTGAAAGCCTCGGCACACACCGTAACATCACTAGTAAATACACTTGGGTTTATTGATGAACATCTGTCTCCCATTTTATCCTTTTTTTGTTTGTTTTGTGCTGTTTAAGTGAGACAAACGTTCCCCTTATTTAGTGTATCCTCCTGGCATACTGACTGGAGTGTTACAGTCCTTCCTCTCAGATATTTCAGTCACAGATCATTTTTAACACACTGTCTCATCATGTATTTCTCTTTGTTTCAGCTGAAAATGAGGACCAAAGGAAAGGCTGTCAAACTCTTGTTGAACCTGTCTTGTTTGTGGAGAGGGATGAATTTGTCCATCTTGTTCGTTTACGGAGAAGACAAAAAGCTGCGAAGGCAAACATTTCCAATGGTATGTCTGTGTTGGTCTTAACACTTGATTGAACATTTCTGCAATTATATTTTGCACAGAATTTGATGTTTCTTAAACTTTGTTTTACATACCACACAGCCCCATCAGTAATAATTCATACAATTTACAAGATCAGCAAATTCATATCATATTGTACAAATGTACTCATACAAAACTCGTACAAATACCGCCTTCCTCTCATTCCGTTAAACTTAGACACAAAACTCTTCCTCTCTCTGCCTATTTCTTTTCATCTTAGTCCTTTACTCCCTCACTCACTTACACTTTCTTTTTTGCTTTGTTTTAAGGTAGAAACTAGGAGTTTGCATGATGTCTTTATGTTAGACTCAATCTGATGTACACAGATGAACTCAGGAGACTGCTAGAGTTCCTAGTGAACTTGAGCTCGAAGCTGCTAGTGAGGCTCAGCAAGTTCTTGCCATGATCAGCCCTACCCAGAAAAAGGTTTGTAGAAAATTATAATCAATATTTATTTATCAAATCCTATGGCCTGAATCTTTTGGTGAATGAACTTAATTATAACTGTTTTAATGTATATGTTTAAAGAACAATAGTAATTCAATGTGGGGTCAACAGACATTTTCTTGTTTTACAGCTGAAATGGAAGACCAAAAATGCAAAGAAAATCAGTCACAGACACAGCATGCCAGTCAAACCAGTCCTGTTGGTTTATAGCTCCTAGAATGAGCAAACCAGCTGTGCCATTATCTTCAGAATTTGGGCAGGAAATTACTGAATATGGTGAGTACTGACATCAGTATTCACCAAAACTATTTTGGAGTTTTTATTGACTTATGTCAGATTGTTTGAAGAAGGATTAAGTCAGTTGATGAAGAAATAGGCATGTTATATATGTACTAAAGAGTTTTCAACACATTACTGATTTGTTATGACTGCTTGTATTATGTTCTTATTTTCTACTTGTACAGAAAGACTACATCAAGAGGTAGAGGAGCTGGCAGCTAGCACTAAAAACA
This sequence comes from Ancherythroculter nigrocauda, assembly GCA_036281575.1. NCBI lineage: Eukaryota > Metazoa > Chordata > Actinopteri > Cypriniformes > Xenocyprididae > Ancherythroculter > Ancherythroculter nigrocauda. The sequence goes on along the minus strand of VTFQ01000409.1, from coordinate 52,341 downwards.
TGTCACGTTTGTCTCGTTTCTTAACTTGGACTTGTATGGCTTAAACCGTGACAGCTACACGTTTTCCAAAGTGGACCAACGTGACTATTTCACGTCTTGCCGTGATACCGGGTTGTAAAGAGATATGTTGATATGTTGTTCATGTTTATATGCACTTTACTATCATTACTTACATTCAACAATTCAACAATATTCATTATGTTTTGAAATCGGCCATCACTATATAAGTCATTTTTTTTTTTTTTTTTTGGCGCACCAAAATATTCTCGTCGCTTTATAATATTAATATTGAACCACTGTACTCAAATGAACTGATTTAAATATGTTTTTAGTACCTTTATGGATCTTGAGAGAGGAAATGTCATTGCTCCCTATGCAGGCCTCACGGAGTCATCGGATTTCAACAAAAATATCTCAATTTGCGTTCCGAAGATTAACGAAGGTCTTACGGGTGTGGAACGGCATGAGGATGAGTAATAAATGACAGAATTTTCATTTTTGGGTGAACTTTTGGGTGTTACTTTCGATAAGAAACAAAGTGTCATCCTTCAAATTCTGTCCACGAAATCATGAAGTTTAAACAGAAAATGCCATTTTGACGTGCTTTGATGTGGGGTAACAGATCACTGTACAGGCGCCTCAGTTCAACCGGCAGCGCGAGCGCGGAGCGCAAGTGAATGTGTTCATCTCTTCCTCCTTAATACTAGTTACAGAATAAACATGAAAGAACATCTGAAGGTATGTTGCAAGATTCAGTACAACTTACTGAAACGGTCATATCTCATGTAATCGCTCATTCAGTGTTTCAACGGTGGAAAGACATCAATGAAAGCGTCCGTATTCAACAATATGTCATGATGCATTTACCTCAGAAAAGCCATTCAGTGTTCACAGCTTGTTAGTTCGCTAGAGAAATGAACTCTTTCGCTTAATATATGCACTGTATTAGCCAATATATTCATTATTTTACTTAATCTTTTAGTGATATCCTGATTAGGCTATTTAATGTATGTTTAAATAAATCGGATGTTAAAATAACAGCCACTGTGTAGAAATGATTATATTTCAACAACGAATTGGAGTAAAAACATTTAGAAGTTAATGCAAAAACTGCCTTAGGTGCAGCTTACAGGTTTGCATACAATTTGTTATTTGAGTGTTGATTATTTTATCTAAAAATAAAAAGCAATTGAATTTAGGCTAATAGTTTGGGCTTCTTTCAAGTTAGGGCTCCCTACATAGTTTATAGCATTAGCAGAGATCATTTTTTTTATCCTTAAGAAACTTTTAGTTTTAATTTAATTTAATATATTTAAAGACAAAAACACAATTTGTTCAGTAAACCTCTGTTTAATAATAAAAAAAAAGCAATTTTATGTTTAGTTTTCTCTCCACCTGCTGTACCGAAAACTGTACCGAACCGTGACTTCAAAACCGAGGTACGTACCGAACCGTGAGTTTTGTGTACCGTTACACCCCTATTGTAAAGTGTACACTATTTCAACATTAACTGATGTGTTACTAATATTTGTAGACCCTTTATTAACATGACTTACCATTAACAAAGCATTTAAATGAATAACATTTCTGTAATTGTTTAACCATTTTGTAATATTTAGTTTGTTTGCTGTGCGACACAGAAGGCGTTTTCTCCTATGCAGCGACTGACAATACATAAGATACACCAAAGCACAACATAAATTCACGAATCACATCAATTTTATTTGTTTTCTGTACTCCAAATCTTTAGAATCCATATGTTTGTAGGAACAGATCCAAATTTAGCCCTTTATCTGGCGATCTCTCAGCAGCAACCATCACAATCAAAGCTCATGCTCGTTATGATTCAAATTTGAAAGTTGCGCCTTTGAGAACCTTTATTGCCTTGGTTTACAGCACTGATATAGAATGCTCATTGGTTCTCACCTGCTTCGTCACAGATTGCAACATGCTGTGTTTCAGTAGATTGACATTTGAAATGAGTGCACGCCGTCACGGAGAGAAGCCGGATTCATATTTTCATGGATTAATAAGTTAAATTCTGCTCTGTACCCTATAAAAAAAACTATTACCGCCAGAGAGGACTGTGACTGCAACTCATCATCATTTGAATTACTTTTGGTACCACTTTTGACATTTTTGCAAAAAAAAAAAAAAAAAAAAATATTGTGATTATGCTTGTTTGTCTGTTATTCTTTTATTTATAACAGTATAGTTTTAAGAAATGGTTATGGATTTAGGGATAGGTGTAGGATTAGTGGTTCAAAATATCGTTTTAATGTTATATTTTTACTAAAATTGTAATTTTCCTTTTATGTCCATTGTGTATTATTATTTTAACATTCTGTATAAAATGGGTATGTTTATGTTCGGGATGGGGTTTAGGGATCTTACATTTATCTACAAAATGATAAAAGGGAAATTATACATATATCTTTATGACATGAAGGATTCATAAATATTTTACGTTTTTTCGCTAAATATTTTTACGTTTTAGTGCTATAAATGTGTCAATTTTGTACGTTTCAGCACCATTCTAAAGACATTTCATTCAGTGAATTAAATATTTAAGACGGGTCAGATTTAACCAGACGACATCAAACTGATGTAATTTTGCACACTGAGAGTGAGACTGGGGAGAAACAAGTATCAGCGCACCGGTGGAGTGTGTTGAGTTAAATGAAGCATGGTGTACTGGCCAGTTAAAACTCATTCTCTACACTCATTCTTTTAAATATTTATATGCTCCTGACAGTCAGAGAGACAGATTTAGTTTCACATTTAAACAAAAGTTGAGCCTGACTATAATAGCAGCATGTCTGACATCTACTGTATGTAGGAGTAAAAACACTAAAGTCTCTAAAGTGTATGGATTAAATCAGATGTTCAGAGTCTTTATTAATAAAAGTTGTGTAGATTTCATCCTAAAAGTGTACTGTATGTACGCACTAAATGTTTTGAGAGTACATCAGAACGTGCAAAATTCCCTTTGGAAATTCTAGTCAGCTGAAGATTGTGTGCACAAGCAACTCTTCCCCAAAATAACCATATATTCTTACAACGCCTAGTTTTACTATGCATACATCATGTACATATTTCCATTTTTTTTTTCCTTTTGTACAAACTTCTTTACACTATACTAATAAATTATTGTGGTCTAAAACTGTTTCATTATCCAACCCATTGTCTGCCCTGCAGAGTTCAGTTCCAACCCTAATCAAACACACATGAACAAGCTAGTCAAGCTCTTCAGAGTTGGTAGAAAATTGCAGGCAAGTGAGTTCGATCACGGTTTGAGCTAAGCTCTGCAGGACAGTGGCCCTTCAGGGCTGGATCTGAGGAACGCTGGTCTAGAGTATGTGAACGGTACACACATATTTACTCCAATTTATATTTACTAAAAGTTGTATAAATCCCGACATGTGTGGAAAATCGTCTATGGAAAATTGTGTATGTTTATACATCAGGCCCCTGCTAATGATGCTAAATTCTCAGTTTTACAAAGGACTGATGTAGCAGGTGACACAAATCACATGAAATAAGAATCTGCGCCTGTATCAGGTAGTAAGTCCTAATAGCAGAGCAGCACTCATAAACTCTTTACATTTAACATTATACAGACCAGCTGAGCACCAGAAAATTCACAAGAATGGCCACTGAAGGTAATGGAAATCAACAAGTCACATTAGTCCAGGGATTACCAAAGTGTGGTACGCGCACCCCCAGGGGTACGTGAGCTGACACCAGGGGGTGCACGAGAGGAAAAATGTAATGGCGGTCTGTTTTTTTAAGTGGGATTTTTCCATACAAAAAAAAAAAAAGTCTCATAATTGAACACCTCAACCAACTCGCCGAGCATCTATGAAAACACCTATGGACACATCTCGCGCTTGGATTCGCAATCCATTTGAAGTTTTCCTCCCCGTCTCCCACCCCCTCCCTCTCTCTCTCTATTGACAGCCAAAGTAAACTGATGAAGAGAGGTCAGAGGTGTGACATGCGCTTTCTTCCACCAGCACTTTCTTCCACCAGTCTTGCTGCAGCATTCTGGATCAGTTGTAGAGGCTTGACAGTGCATGCTGGAAGGCCTGCCAAGAGAGCATTACAATAGTCCAGTCTGGATAAAACAAGAGATTGAACAAGAATTTGTGTGGAACGCTCTGATAGGAAGGGTCTGATCTTTCTAATGTTGTACAAGGCAAATCTGCAGGACCGGGCCGTTGTAGCAATATGATATTTGAAGCTTCAACAATCATCCATCACCACTCCAAGGTTCCTGGCTGTCCTGGAAGCAGTTATGGTTGACGACCCAAGTTGAATTGAAAGGTTATGATGAAGTGTTGGATTGGCACCAACCACAAGCAGTTCCGTTTTTGCAAGGTTGAGTTGAAGGTGGTGGTCCTTCATCCAGGCAGAAATGGCTGTCAGGCAGGCTGTGATGCGACCAGCAACTGTCAGATCATCTGGTTGGAATGAGAGGTAGAGTTGTGTGTCATAACAATGATAGGAAAAACCATGTTCCTGAATGACAGATACTAGTGATGACATGTAAATGGAGAAGAGAAGTGGTCCAAGCACTGAGACCAGAGGTACCCCAGTAGCAAGATGATGTGACTTAGGCACCTCACCTCACCCAAGATACCCTGAAGGACCTACCTGAGAGGTAAGACTTGAACCACTGGAGTGCGGTTTCTGAGATACCCTTCGACATGAGGGTTGACAGGAGGATCTGGTGGTTAACTGTGTCAAAAGCAGCAGACTGATCCAGCAAGATGAATATTTTGAAGTTGCTCGTGCCAGTCTCAGGGCTTCAGTAACTGAGAGCAGGGCAGTCTCAGTTGAGTGGCCACTCTTGAAGCCAGACTGGTGGTTGTCAAGGAGGTTGTTCTGTGTGAGATAAGTAGACAGTTGGTTGAACACAACTCTCTTAAGTGTCTTTGCAATGAACGGAAGTCTATAGTTTTCTAAAAGTGCTGGATTTAGAGTGGGTTTTTTAAGCAGTGAAGTAATCCTAGCCTGCTTAAAAGCTCTAGAAAATGTACCAGTGTGAATAGAAGAATTGATAATATGAGTGAGTGCAGATACAATTGAGGAGGAGATGGCCTCTCACAACTTCAAAGCGACTGCTCAATGTTTCACTTTGTGTGTGTGTGCTCTCTCATGTACCATTCATGCTCAGCGGAAAAGCAAATTCTGCTCAAAAAACATGCGACATGAAATTTCTCTGGACTTGTTTGATTCTGTTTTGGTCCTTTTCCACTGTGTGGAATGACTCAGCACGGCACCGTAAGGCTCGGCTCGCTTCACTTTTCCACTGCATGGTACAACTCGGCTCGGCTTGACTGATAATAATTGCTGTGTAGGACTAACTTATTTTCATAATTGGTCAAAAATAAATCTGTCATATCTGATTCTGTTGCATAGAACTGAATGGAGAATAGTATATTGATATATTGATATTAATATATTGATATTTTACATTATTTTAACACTCTCGGGTCGGCGGTCACGCCGGAGTGATCACCGCGTTTTTTTTCTAACCAGTGTGAAAGAGACTCAAAATACTCTGTCAGTGTTGCACATACAATTAAGAGTTATACACCATTTTAATCTGTGGAATATCTTCTTTTATTTGTGTACACTCAGAGTAACAACAAAATGTTGTGCTTTTTGTAAAATAAAGAAAACTAACATGATGCGTGATCTCTCGTCTCCCTCTGAACGAAGTCCAATCTGATAGTTCTCAGAAAATGAACTGTAACTTAGTGAATCCTAATGACAAAAAAATTATACTTATGTCTAAAAAAACGTTGAAATGTCAGGTTTTAAATCGTGTAAGTCAAATCGAAAACAAACATTCTGTGTTTATGTAATCTGTATGAAAAGAGAGCCATGTCAGAAATCTGTGATTCAGCTCATTATCCGCTAATGCGGCCACACCCACGGAGCCAGCGCTATTCAGACACAAATTCTGAGTCAATGCATGCATTCATTGTCTCAATCGTGTATTTATTGTCTTGAAAAGTGTTTTGAATAGCCATAGTTAGCGATCTCTGGCCTCGGTTAGTTCAGTTATTTCCTGGATTGCCTATTCTTCTTTAGTGCTCAGGCATTTGTGGACTAAAGGTGTACAGAGCGCCCTCCGGCTGCAAGTATGAATTCAAAACACAGTATCCAGCACTCATAGTAATGACAATAAATCCTGAATAAATATTACTCCTCTGTATAGAAAATTGACAAACATATGAGAATCCATCAGTATTTCTCCAAATGTGCATGCTTTTAAGCTAAAAGCCTATATGAAATGCCATAGAGGTAACATAATTGTTCAGACACTTTGCATCACAGAAATACATTATATTTTAAAGAATATAATAGAATACCATTATTTTAAATTGTAATAATATTTCACAGTATTGCTATTTTTTCTGTATGTTTGATTTACACCATGATGAGATTTGAGACATGATCAACAGAGGGTTTTTTCACAGCCTACCTGTCTTAAAGAGCTCATTATTTATGCAGCTCATTAGAGCTCTTTATGCAATTCTTTTGTCTTCTCAGGTGAGAATCATCCATTATTCATGATTATTCACGCCTCCACGCATACTGTTTCTTGACCAAAGATGTTTTAGAAAATTTAAATCTCTCTATTGTTTTATATGAACAAGCAGGCAGCATAATTTTTACCTCATTTTGAAGCAAAAACTCTAGTCTACAACCTCAAATACCCAGAAGTCTTGTGAAAAAAGATTTAATATATATTTTTTGGCTTTATTTCAGTGACTTAAGTTTTTTGTTTTTTCAATAACCACGCATAAACGTTATTCCTTCAAAAACACAAACATGTACATACATGTTCCTCACATATTATTGTAGCCTAGTGTGTGCTGAATACAGTGTAATGGCACTTTTTCCATTAATATGTTTATGAACAACTGAAAAAAGCACAAATGTCAGGGCATGTCAAAACTTCTCCAAGGCCCCAAAAATCCTCAGACTCCAGAGGGTTAACCTCATCTTAAAAAAAAAAAAAAAAACTTCTTATTCCTATCCTTTCACTTCCTCTAATCCCTCTCTATTGTATCTTATGATAATCTGAGCACTGCTTATAACTTGTATTATGAGCACTTCTTGTCTATTTGCCTCGTCATGGCGATTCACTTGTTGTATTCCTCACTTGTAAGTCGCTTTGGATAAAAGCGTCTGCCAAATGAATAAATGTAAATGTAAATGTAAATGTAGCCCTAGTATATAAGCTATGACCGTAGTGTGTTAGTGTCATCCTAAACGATGAGATTCGAGTATACCATATCTTCCCTGTTTGTATAACTGTATCTTCCCTTTTACGTTTTTGCCACCTGACAAGTTTGGTTTCGTTGTAAAGCTCTCTTTATGCCTTATTCAACAATGTATGTCACATTACTGTAAAATGCATTGTTCTAGTTTTAATGGTACTTTGGAGAAAATACACTCCGATCTGACACTTCATAATTCATGCAAATGAAGTCATAAATGGAGACAAAGAAAAGTTTGCCCACCAGGATTGCACCTGCATCTATTGGCTGTTTCACCCAAGGAGGCGTGTTGGCTTGTTTTTCCATAAAAGACAACAACACACAATTTTTCCTTTGTCTCTCAAATGTCTCTGAATTGTCCATCACCCTCTCATGCACGTCTCTCATGGACGTCTCAGGCGACCGCGCTTCCATCACGTGCTATTCTTCCCCGAGACGACCATCTTCTTGGCACAAGCTTTGCTTTTGTCAAGCCTTAGTCATCCGCCATCACCTAGGAGATGGACTCTCTCTCTTCTTTCTTTTCTGGTTATTTTACTCTTCAGTTTAAACCTCGTTTGAAAAACCCACCGGAGGACACCCTCCTGAAGAAGGACCAATTACCAAACCAAGCGCTCTGAAACTCTAAAAATACAGCACCCGAACCTATATGCAAGTATTAACTTCTTTAAGATTTGTGTACTGAGTTTCCTTGCTGGCTCTCAAAGGTTAACTGTTTGTAATTTGCCAATCTTTGATCACCTCTCTTTTCCTGCCTTTACCAAGTCACTTCTTCGTTGTCGATCCGGCAACACTGCTTTACACTTTGATGCTATAATAGGAACTTATTCTCGTGGCCAGAGAATAACATTCTTTTTATAATAGTCTGTGAGGAAACTAATGGTTTGCTGGACAAACTAGAATAGTTTCTCCAAACAACTATGTTGTATTAAACTAGAACTAATCAGAACTGTAATTTATTATACTTTGTTGTAATTAATTCACAATATATGTGCATAATTCCCTCTTGGGTCGATATATGTATCATAATTAATCATAAGGCTTTATGATTTATTATATTCATAAATTTCACCCATGAATTGATTAAATACTTGTAATATCGCTAAAGATTCATTACACTGGAGACAGGTAAGTAATCGTCAGAGGAGTCCTTGAGGTAAGCATAACAGGTAGTATGCGTTAACGAGATCGGACAGTGACTGTGTGTGCTGCTGTGTCTTTTGTAGTGCCTGTGATGATGGTGCTGATGCGTGACAGATGTGGATGATTAGTACTCTGGTGAGGGAGTGCGCTGTGATTGGGTGACTGTGGAGCCTGGCGTGTCTGTGACATTACCCCCCCGCCCGCCCGCTGTCATCCTGCGCCTGCGTAGGGCTCGTTGGAGTTGTAGATGAGCTGAGTCCCAGACCCTCTCGCTCTCCCAGAACCAGTAATCCACTGCAGGGACATCTGACGGTTCCCCGGTCCAGGGGAACAGTGGGAGTTGATAGCCGAGTACGCAATGGAAGGGAGTAAGTCCAGTGGTAGGCTGTCGGAGGGAGTTCTGGGCGTACTCGACCCCACCCAGAAACTGGTTCCAGGAGTCCTGGTGGCCGTGACAGAAGGTACATAGGAAACGGCCGATCTCCTGTATCTTCCTCTCCGTCTGCCGGTTTGTCTGGGGATGGTAGCCAGAGGAGAGGCTTACGGTCACACCTAGGAGTTTGAAGAAGGATTTCCAGACTCGTGAGGTGAACTGTGGTCCATGGTCAGATAAAATATCTTCAGGCAATTCATAGTATCTGAAAACATAGTTAAACATGATCTCAGCAGTTTCCATTGCTGTAGGAAGTCCTCGCAGGGGAATCAATTGACAGGACTTAGAGAACCGATCCACCCCCACCATGATACAGGTGCATCCGTCAGAGACTGCAAGATCCGTGATGAAATCCACTCCTAGGTGTGACCAGGTTGGGAATGGGCAGAGGTTGTAGTTTCCCGGAGGGAAGATGATGAGGGCTCTTCAAGACAGCACATTCCCTGCACCCTTGCACGTACCTCCTGACGTCAGCTGCCATGTTGGGCCACCAGATGCATTGTTTCAACAACGAGAGGGTTTCATTGACCCCTGGGTGGCCAGTGCCCAGTGACGTGTGTGATGCATGAATGAGGGGAGAGCGCCGTGTCCGGGTGATGTACTGCAAACCTTGGGGGCAATCCGGCAGGGTGTTGGTGGAGGCATTGGACTCGGGAAGTGTTTCTTCAGACCAGGCAATGGGGTTGACAAATAATTTCTCGGGAGTATGGGCTCTGGGTCGTCAGTACTTTCATCAGGACCATGAATACGGGAAAGAGCATCAGCTTTTATGTTCTTAGATCTAGGTCGGTAGGAGATGGTGAAGTTAAACCTGGTGAAGAAGAGAGCCCATCTCGCTTGGCGCGGATTCAACCTCTTGGTGTCCTGTAGGTACTCCAGGTTTTTATGGTCCGTAAGAACCACAAACGGGTGTTGGGCTCCTTCGAGCCAATGCCTCCACTCCTCCAGGGCGAGCTTGATGGCAAGAAGCTCCCTGTTGCCAATATCATAATTGACCTCCGCCGGGTTGAGTTTGCGGAAGAAGGCGGCGCATGGATGGAGTCTGGGGTTCCCCTGCTGCTGGGACAGGACCGCTCCCACTCCTGTGGTAGAGGCATCTACCTCAACGATGAAGGGAGTATCGGGATCAGGATGGACCAGGAGCGGAGCGGAGGTGAACGCTTTCTTGAGTGTGTTGAAGGCTTGAGTGGCGGCTGGGGACCAGGACAGAGACTTGGGCTTACTGCGTAACAGGTCCGTGAGGGGGGTGGTGGTGATACTGTAACCTTGGATGAATCTTCGGTAGAAATTGGCGAAACCCCGGAATCTTTGCAGTTCTTTCACGGAAGTGGGAATGGGCCAGTCTTTGATTGCGGAGACCTTCCTCTTGTCCATGCGGACGCCACTGCGATCGATGTTATATCCCAGGAACTGCACTGAGGGCTGATGGAAGGTGCATTTCTCGGCTTTAAGGAACAGGTTGAAAGCCCTCAGGCATTGCAGGACCTCCGCAATGTGATGGCGATGGTCGGCCAAGCTCCAGGAGTAGATCAGGATGTCGTCGATGTAAACCAGAACTGACTTGTGCAGGAACTCCCGGAGCACCTCATGCATGAAATCCTGAAATACGGAGGGGGCGTTGATGAGTCCATACGGCATCATGACATATTCGTAGTGGGCGATAGGGGTCACAAAAGCTGTCTTCTATTCATCCCCCTCACGTATTCGGATGAGGTTATATGTGCTGCGGAGGTCCAACTTGGTGAACACAGTGGCTCCGTGGAGATGTTCCAGTGCTGATGGGATGAGAGGAAGTGGGTAACTGAATTTAATGGTGATTTTGTTTAAAGGTCTGTAATCTATGCAGGGCCATCCTTCTTCGCCACAAAAAGAAGCTGGAAGCAGCAGGGGAAGTAGACGGACGTATCCTAGTGTTCTCCTCGTCTCACGGGAGACGAGGAGAACACTAGGAGACGAGGAGAATGCTGGTGACAGGTAAGTAATTGTCAGAGGAGTCCTTGAGGTAAGCATAACAGGTAGTATGCGTTAATGAGACCGGACAGTGACTGTGTGTGCTGCTGTGTCTTTTGTAGTGCCTGTGATGATGGTGCTGATGCATGACAGGTGTGGATGATTAGTACTCTGGTGAGGAAGTGCGCTGTGATTGGGTGACTGTGGAGCCTGGCGTGTCTGTGACACGTACAGTGCATACATGTTTACGCTAAGTTTATTTTTTATAAATTCTAATATGTGCATGGAAAATTGAATACACACATTTCAGTGCCTTTTCTGTGTGTACGCAACATTTATACATCAAGCCCCTGGTGCTGTTGCGGGTTTTATGTGCTCACGCTTTTAGAGAAGTTTGCAGCCCGCATTTAAGCTAAGTGATTGTTTTGATCTACTGCTGATGAATAATAAATATTCTGTTTCATTTAATGATTTATAACATGGAGCGGTAATATTTTCTCCCTTCTACCATGCGCTCTCTGTTCTCTGCGGTGTCTCCTCCTAGGAGCAACAATTGCAGCCATGTCACAAAATGGGTTAAGAGATGCTTTTTTGTAGGCTTGAAATAATGGCACAAATACCAGTAAATTAACTAGGGCAAACATTAATAAATCACGTTGTGTGATTCATTTAAATACTCTCCTCCAATAAATAAATCTGCAAAAACAACTCAGTCCACGCCTTTTCTGCACTAATTTTGCACTGCCTGTCTTTAGTAAATCCCAACAGTAGTTTTTTTAATGCCAAAAGAGGGTTTGCGCTGGTGCAAGCTGTTAGTAAATTTATCCCCTGTGGTGTAGTGTTATATACATGTATGGTGTAATTGCATATTGACTCCACTAGAGGGCCACCTTGGTTTTACTGCTGGGATTACTAAGAGTGTAGAGCGAGTGATTCACAGACACAAGCAGGTGAGCAGCGAGCTGCTAGTGTGTGTTCAGTAGTAATTATGTGGTTCTGAGACATACCTCTCTGTGTGTGTAGTTTATCAAATACACTACACGAGAAGGAATACTACATGGTGTCAGAAGAAAGTCGTTTCATGAAGTCGAACCTGCATTTGACAGCACTGAGACGCGACAGAGAAAGTCACTGCATCGTGACTGAAGTGAGTCTGCCATAGTGAAAAATAAAAATAGATCAGTTCAAACTACCACCTCCATTAGTCCTGACATGAAATACAGGCAAAAACTGGAGGAGATGGATTCAACGGTTCAACATTTACATGACTGCTACAGGATCAGATTCAAAAAGTGAGAAGGTAAAAATAGCCATTCTACTCCATGCATTAGGAGAGGAGGCCTTAGAAGTGTACAATTTACTGTCTATTGAGCCAGATGGGGAGAACGAAACAATGCAAGATATAGTTGTAAAGATCCCATCTCTGGGCTGCTGTTCCACTCCTGGCCTGCAGGAGTGGAACAGGGCTTCCATGTCACGATCCCTCCAGGTCTCCAGATGGCACTTTAACCCCAAACTCAGTGCTCTCCACTCCTGCAGATTGTGCTATTGTATTTAATTGTACTTAGAACTCTCCTCATTAGCCCTGATTCCCTTCACCTGTGTCTTGCCCTTTATAAGTGTGCTTGTTCCCTGCCATTATGTTCAGTCTTGAGCCTATGTACTCCAGTCTCCAGATCTCAAGATAGGTTTTGAGCCTTATTGTACCTTTTGACCCTTGTGTCTATTTTTGTTTCTCTGTTTTATGGAAGCTCTGCTATCCTAGTTCATTTGTACTTTGTTCCTTGGTTTCTCAAGTAAAGACTATTTTTATTCTTTGGAAGACTCTAGTCTCTTGACTCGTTACACTTCTGCTTTTGGGTTCCGTTGTCTGGGAGTTAGCTCAGTGGAGAACACGCCACACTTAGAACAACCAGAGACCTGGGTTTAAGTCCAGCCAAGGGGCGACATCCTTACAGCAAGACTGAACCCAGCAGAAGGACCTTCACCACCCTCTAATGTGGACCGTATTTTAACAGCCCTCTCAGATCAAGCAGCAACCATACAGCGGCATGACCAGAGATCCTCCATATTTTGAATCTCCAGTCTCAAGCCTCCTCACCCCAAGAACCTCAATCACCCCCTGATCTTCCAAACAGATCCATGTTGCCATTCCCATCAGAGCCCAAGTTACCAGCACCAGAGAGGTTCGATGGCAGTCCCGAGAGATGCAGAGGGTTTATTACCCAGTGTAACCTGGCCTTCCAGCTTCAACCCAGCAGCTTTCCTACTGAGAATAGTAAGGTAGCTTACATTATTACACTCCTAACGGGCAAAGCTTTGGACTGGGCCTCTGCTTTGTGGGACCAGAGGTCTCCAGTAACAACCAACTGCCATGAATTCATTTCTGAGATGAAAAGAGTTTTTCAACATCCAGCCAGCATGGGGGATGTGGATCACCGCCTGCTCCACCTCTCTCAAGGTACCTGGAGTGCAGCAGAGTTCACTATAGAGTTTCACACTCTTGGGATCAACAAGCTTTGAGGGCTACCTTTGAATTACCTTTCACCATGCTTTGTCTCCCGATATCAAAGATGAGTTAGCCTTCCGAGACCCTGCGCCTGACCTTGAGTCCCTCATTGATGTGGCTATCCGGGTAGATCATCGTTGTCATGGTGACAACCTGTGGAAAGAACCATCAGTATTCTGAGTAATAGTTTGACGACATGTACCAGCCCAGTCATCAGTTGACGCAGCTTACAGCCATCAACAAAGATACTCAAACCCATTATTGCAAACCCAGCCTATATAGCTTAATCCCTCTGTACGAACTTGCATTTGCCTTTGCCATCTCCCTCTCTCTCTCTCTCTCTCTCTCTCTCTGCACATGCGGGAGTGAGTGGACGGCATTGGTGTGTGAGAGTGAGAGTTCTATGGTGAGAGTGAGTCCTCTTTCTTTCTCCCCCTATTACTTGTTTTTGGTGTCTGGCATATATTATTTTTGTGGAATTAAGTTTGAGGATAACAACAGTAAGTTGAGGTGAACTGAGGGGCACAGTCTTCCAGCAAGTGCTGGTTGACAATGGCGTCCTCTGAACGCACAAGTTATGAGCAGCTTTCACGCAGGCATGGCATTAAGATCGCGCCAGCAATGAATTGTTCTGTGGAAGAGTGCAGTTTGGCGGTCGGAAATGTTGTAGGGCATGAGAGCATAATGTCAGCGTCTCGTATGAATAGCGCTATGGTTATTTTTTTAGATAACATTGAAAAAGTAAACAGCATGGTCCAAAATGGAATTGTCATACAGGAGACTTTTATGTCAGTAATGCCCTTAGTTCAACCTGCAAAAAAGATAATCTTGTCCAACGTTCCCCCATTTATAAAGGAGGAGTTGCTGATCACAGAGTTATCCAGACATGGAAAAATTGTTTCACAAACGAGGAAAGTTCCATTGGGCTGTAAATCCCCTTTACTTAAGCATGTAGTCTCTTTTAGACGACAAGTTTACATGGTATTAAAAAGTGAATTGGATGAAATAAATGTGGCATTTAAATTTAAAGTTGATGGCTTTGATTATGTTGTGTTTGCAAGTTCTGAGACTATGAAATGTTTTAAATGTGGAGAGGAAGGGCACATTAGAAGTTCGTGTCCAGAACAGACTGGCGATGCAAGGGCCGATACAGTGGCCATCAAGGCAGCTGTAAATGATGATGCTGTTAGGGCAGCTGAACGTGAGCAGGCTGAAAGTGTGAGTGTTACAGCAGAAGCTGGAACAAGTGATGCAAGGATGGAAGAATCAGGAGTGGTATAGGGGGAAACCTCAAATGTTATTGACAAAACAGCTGATCTGGTGAAAGATGATGAAACTAATGCAGAGTACGTGAGTGATGATGCACTTTTCAAAATGCCCTCTGTTAAGAGGAAAAGGAACAAAGTGGAAATAAGGGATGAAAAGTCAATACAATTGTCAGAATTACAAGTTGATGCATGCAATGATGTTGAAAGCAGTGCTGTTGAAGACTCTGATAGTGATGCTTGGCATAATAGAAGGAATAGGCGTAGTGCTTATTCTTTTTTACAAAGAACAAAAAACATGAAAAATGTACAGGACAGATTTTTTTCCAGACCGCAAAATGTTTGTTGACTCTGTTGGAGTGTTAATGAGAAGCGAGGGTGAAGAACAGTTTACTGTTCAAGAAATATATAGATTAAAAAAAAAAAATTGCTGCAAAACTGAGATCAGAACTTCAAGCAGAGGATGGGTTTGAAACTACATAGTTTTTTTTGTTCACACATGCTGAAGTTTGTCTTGAGACCATTCCTTCTCTCATTCTTTCTTATGAGTGTGGTGAGGGTAGACACTCTTAATATGAACGGGGCACAAGATGTATATAAAAGGGCACTGTTATTTGAATTAATAAAACAAAAGCAAATTGATGTTGTGTTCATTCAGGAGACACATAGTGATGGTTTAAACGAAATTGATTGGAGGAAAGAATGGGAAGGAGTGGTATTGTGCTCTCATATGAGTTTTACTAGAGGAGGGGTGGCTGTTGTATTTGCTAAGCATTTTTCTCCGTATGAAATTCCTGGCAGACTTATTTTTATACGGGCACAATTTGAATGATTCAATGTTGTGTTTATTAATGTATATGCTCCCACTAATGGTACTGAGAGAGTTTGTTTTTTAGTAGTCGTAATGGGATTTTGCAAAGTTGTAACTCTGATGAGTATTTGTTTTTAGGTGGTGATTTTAATTGTACAGAGAATTATGTACTAGATCGGAATCATGCTGAACCTCACGCAGCCTCAAGCTGTGCCATACGAACTTTGATTGAAACTCATAAGTTGTGTGATATATGGTGGTGTTTGAATAAAAATGATAAGCAATATACGTGGACACATACTCGAGACAATTTAATTTCTTTAGCCAGATTAGATAGATTATATTGCTTTAAACATCATTTTAATATTGTGAAAACCTGTGACATTAGTCCTTCTGGTTTTTCTGATCATGCTATTGTTATATGTAAAGCTTTTATAGCAAATATAAGGTCAAAGAGTGCCTACTGGCATTTTAATGTATCTCTGTTGAGTGATTTAAAGTTTAAAGAGGTTTTTCTTTTCTTTTGGAAGGAATTTTCTTAAAATCTTACGCAAATGGATGCCCCATCCAAGTTCTCTTTTAATTTGGAAAGAAAAAAATGGCCAGAGTCGATATATTCACTCATTACGCTCAGAAAATGGGCAAGAGCTGACAGCGCCATCTGAAATAAGACAGCAGGCTGTGAGGTTCTACAATGAATTGTATGGGAGTGAATATGAGGAAGATGAAGAATTGTCTGCAGGTTTTTATGCGGGCTTATCAAAGTTTCAAGAAAAGTCAAAGGCAGTGCTAGAGAGGCCTCTGTGTGAGGGAGAACTTTGGAATGCACTGCAGAACATGGAGAGTGGAAAGGCTCCTGGTATTGATGGTCTTCCAGTTGAATTTCATTTGGGAGGTGTTGGGTGAGGATCTCTTGGATGTTCTCAAGGAGAGCATAGCTGAGGGTTCTCTACCCCTGAGTTGTAGGAGAGCTGTGATTACTCTTCTACCCAAAAAAGGTGATCTGCAAGAAATGAAGAACTGGAGACCAGTGAGCTTGTTGTGCTCGGATTTAAAAATCTTCTCTAAGGCTCTGGCCAACAGATTGAGAGAGGTGATGGGGCAGGTCATACACCCTGACCAGACGTATTCTGTGCCTAGTAGGTCTATTTCAGACAATATTTTTCTTGTTCGGGACATAATAGAACTTGCTGGCCTTTTGGGCATCAATCTAGGGCTTATTTCTATTGATGAAGAGAAAGCGTTCGACAGAGTTGAGCACCAGTACCTTTGGAAAACTCTAAATACTTTTGATTTTGGCCCAGGTTATATTGGATTAATCAAGGTGTTATACAAAGATATTGAAAGTATGCTAAAAATCAATGGTGGTTTGAGCGCCCCTTTTAAAGTTAATAGAGGCATTAGACAGGGATGTGCACTTTCTGGAATGCTGTACTCTTTAGCAATTGAACCGTTGTTAAATAAGTTGCGTTCTAAAATAGAAGGTTTACTATTATCTCATAACAATTTGCACCATCAGATATCAGCTTATGCTGATGATGTAATGATTATGGTTAATGGACAGAATGACATAAATACTTTGGTTAAAATTGTTGAGGAGTTTGGAACTATATCTGCTGCTAAAATAAACTGGAGTAAAAGTGATGCATTGGCTGTTGGAAAATGGGAGAATGGTTCACCATTATTGCCTGGTGGGTTAATTTGGAAAAAAAAAGGAGGGATCAAATACCTTGGAGTTTTTATTGGGGATACTGCTACACAAAGAAAAAATTGGGTGGGGGTGGTTGAAAAAATGGAGGGTAGATTAGAAGTGGAAGTGGATACATCCACAGCTTTCCTTTAGAGGGAGGGTTTTAATAATTAACAATCTGACTGCCTCAATTTTGTGGCACAGATTGTCATGTGTGGACCCTCCTCCCGGTTTGCTTTCTAGGTTGCAAGCAATGTTTGTGGATTTCTTCTGGGATCGGCTTCACTGGGTTCCCCAAAGTGTACTTTTTTTGCCTGTGGATGAAGGAGGTCAAGGACTGGTGCACTTGCCAAGTAGACTAGCAACGTTTTGTTTGCAATTTATCCAAAGACTGTTAACTGGACCTGAAGATCTGGTATGGAGAAAAGTTGCCCAGATTATTCTACAGAAGACTGATGGACTTGGACTTGACTGCACCTTGATGCTTCTGGATCATAGACAGTTGAATTTAAAGGAATTACCCTCTTTTTACCGTGGACTTTTTAAAATGTGGGACATTTTAATCTTACCAGGGATTGTAAGACAGAATCTTTGTTTTGGCTACTCGAGGAGCCTTTGGTTAAAGGAGCTCGCTTTGATTTATCAAATAAGTGTTTGCCAGGTCTCACACAAAGGCTATGTGGCTCTGGTATAGTAAAGTTTAACTGATGTGGCAGGACCTGACTTAAGTGATGTATCTGCATTGGCCTCTGCATTAGGCCAGAGATCTTCACGTCGAACTGAGTTTTTTTTTTTTGTTGTTTGTTTTGTTTTTTAAATGTGGAAAGGAAGGTTAACAGAGGAAGAATCAACCTTGTTGCAAAATTTTGGTAATGGAAGTCTGATTCCAAATAAGAGAGATCCCTTTCCAAAAATTGTCATTTCACCAGATTTAAAGGGTATGTCTAGCATACTGCTGGATTTAAAAGGGATGTATGATTTGGATTTGGTTTGGTTTCAGGAAAATTGTTTTATAGGTGTTTTGTTAAAGTTTTAAATAAAGTGGCTCTAAATGAGAAGAAAGACACTGTGTGGCGAGAAAAATTCAGATTAAAAGAGAAAGAAAGACCAGTTTGGAGGGTGATATACAAACCACCATTGAATAAACAAACCAGTGATTTGCAGTGGCGAATTTTGCACGGGGCTATACCGGTTAATGCCTTTGTTTCTGTTATAAATTCAGATGTTGTTGACAAATGTGCTTTTTGTGGAGCAAGAGAAACGGTTTTTCACTGTTTTACAGAATGTATTAGATTGAGATCACTTTTTGTTTTGTTGAAGGATTTGTTTTTAAGTTCCCATTCAGTCGGTCACGTTCGACGTACGTCGGACAGACCGACGAATAGGAATCTCGCTAGAGAGGCCAATCTACTTCGAGTGTAACTAAAACGAGCCAATGCACATTGGCATGCAATCATATGCATCAGCTGCTCGCCTCGCAGCGCGGGTATATAATGAGCAGCAGGTGCGTTGCATCTTCAGCTTTTCGCTTCGGAGCCGAACGGTGTTTGTTCCTGTTCTCTGCAAGCGAGTGTCTGCTAGAAGACGAGTCAAGCTTTTTGGTTGAACTTCTCTTTTTTTTCCGAGTGCGGGCGAACAGCACAGCAGCGGGGTCGAAGTCCTCTCTTTTTCTGTTTTTGTTTCGTTTGCCGTTTTTGAGCAAATAGCTGTTTGACAGCGTCAGAAGGCTGTTCTCACGGCCGGTACGGTGCGCTTTTGAGCACTGAAAAGCCGTTTTTACGGCTGGTAAGAGTGAGCGCCTTCAAAGAGAGAGAGAGAGCACACGACAGGCTGCACACAATCCCTGTCTGTGTTGCGGCGGCCGTTCCCCTGCGTGCTTCAGCACTTTTAAAAGAGTAAAGTCCATGAAAGAGCTTACACAAGTAGATTCGCGATTCTTGTCCTCACTGATGGCCATGATCACTGTTTCACATGTCTGGGCGCGTGCTGAAACGATGTTCGTGGGTGTTTCATGTTTTCATATGAGAACATGATCACGTCGACACGCCGGTCGTGACTCTTCTTTTTCCGGGAAGCTTGAGTCCCCTCTGTTGTTGGCCAGCTGCCGCTTGTGTGTAAAAGCACAGCCGCGGGTCTGCCCGACACTCTGGGAGACCGTGGAGATCAACGAGAGCAAACCTCTCTCTCCTCTGCGTGTCGTGTGCCGTCGAGCTGCTGAGCTGCAGCGCGGGTTGTCACGGTAACCCAGCGCTCGCTCGGCGCTCTAGATGCGCGGTTCCCTTGCATAATCTCCATTGTAGCGCCCTCTCTGGTGCACCAGAAGAGGTCTACTTTGCTGATATGGCTTGGGTGACATGAGGTTGAGGGGTTCCTTCGGGGAACGAACCCCCTAGGGCCCCTCCCTCTCTAGCGCATTGCAAGCTGTGCAGTTTCTGGATTGGATTGCTGGTCCTTCTCATAGGGGAACCTAGCATTTCATTCAGAGCTCCAGCTGAGGGACAGATGTCGATTGCAGCATCGGAGAGAGTGCTGTTATGCTCTGGAAATGAGGGTGACGCTGCCCACTGTAATGGTGTGTGCTTATGCTGACTCAGATTCGGAGTTACAGATACAGCCTTGCTTTCCTGGGTCTTCCAGATGTGCATGGAAAACTTGGCGGTATGGGGGTATATTGGTGCCATAAATATGGAATGCCAAAAGTGCCAAAATCTGCATAAGTTTTTCCTCTCTCACTACCCTCTTGGATGGGGTGGCTGTACACAGACCACACCCACCCTGCATGTGCCTGTGTTCCACCTCGCTGCCCTGCTGCGGGTACGCCGCTGGTCCCTTTGGTCCCGCTTGTACAGTCTCTGCGAGCCTGGTTAGTGCTCCCCAGTCCGTCTCGCTGGCTCCTTCTGACCATCAGGCTCGGCTATGCGATTCAGTTCGCCCGGCATCCCCCCAAGTTCAGGGACGTCCTCTTCACTACAGTGAAAGATGTCGTTGCCCCTGTCTTGCGTGCGGAGATCGCAGTCCTACTGGTGGAGGACGCGATAGAGCCGGTCCCTCCAGCCGATTTGAGGTCGGGGTTCTACAGCCCCTACTTCATTGTACCCAAGAAAAGTGGCGGGTTACGACCGATCTTGGACCTGCGAGTTTTGAATCGGAGCCTCCACAAGCTACCGTTCAAAATGCTCATGCAGAAATGCATTTTCGAGTGCATCCGTCCCCGAGATTGGTTTGCAGCAATTGACCTGAAGGACGCATACTTCCACGTTTCGATTGTTCCACGACACTGGCCATTCCTGAGATTTGCGTTCGAAGGTCGAGCATATCAGTACAGAGTCCTACCCTTCGGGCTGGCCCTGTCTCCCCGCGTCTTTACGAAAGTCGTGGAGGGAGCCCTCATTCCCATGAGAGAACAGGGTGTTCGCATTCTCAACTATCTAGACGACTGTCTCATTCTAGCACAGTCTCGGGATCGGTTGTGCGAACACAGGGACTTGGTGCTCAGTCACCTCAGCCAGTTGGGTCTTCAGGTCAACTGGGAAAAGAGCAAACTCTCCCCTGTGCAGAGGATCTCTTTTCTCGGTATGGAGCTGGATTCGGTCGAACAGATAGCACGCCTCACAGAGGAACGTGCTCAGTCCGTGTTGAACTGCCTGAATACGTTCAATGGCAGGACAGCGGTCCCACTGAAATTCTTTCAGAGGCTCCTGGAGCATATGGCGGCTGCGGCGACAGTAACCCCGCTCAGTCTGCTTCATATGAGACTGCTTCAACACTGGCTTCACGGCCGAGTCCCGAGATGGGCGTGGCAACGCGGCACGTTCCGGGTGCCAATCACTCAGGAGTGCCGCCAAGCCTTCAGTCCGTGGTCGGACCCTTTGTTTCTCCGGGCAGGAGTGCCCCTGGAACAAGTGTCCCGGCATGCTGTGGTATTCACAGATGCTTCTGCCACCGGCTGGGGTGCCACGTACAACAGGCATGCAGTGTCAGGGGTTTGGACGGGACCTCATCTGCATTGGCACATCAATTGCCTCGAGTTGCTAGCAGTACGTCTTGCTCTGAGCTGCCTTAAAGGGCCGCTACGGGGAAAGCATGTACTGGTCCGTACGGACAACACTGCGACCGTTGCGTACATCAACCGTCAAGGTGGTCTACGCTCCCGTCGCATGTTGCAACTCGCCCGCCATCTCCTCCTCTGGAGTCAGAAGCGTCTGAGGTCGCTTCGTGCCATTCTTGTCCCTGGTGTGCTCAGCCATGTGGCTGACGAGCTATCACGAGCTGAGCTGCCAGGAGAGTGGCGACTCCACCCCCAGGTGGTCCAGCTGATCTGGAGAGAGTTCGGACATACCCTCTTGGGACCTTGCTCTGGTGCTAAGAGCACTTCAGATTGCTCCCTTTGAGCCTTTGCAATCGGCAGACTTAAAGATTCTGTCTATGAAGACTTTGCTGCTGGTTGCATTGGCCTCCATCAAGAGGGTAGGGGACCTGCAGTCATTTTACGGTCGACGAATCGTGCCTGGAGTTCGGGCTGGGTGATAGCCACGTGGTACTAAGACCCCGGCCTGGCTATGTGCCCAAGGTTCCTACCACTCCCTTCAGGGACCAGGTGGTGAGCCTGCAAGCGCTGCCCTCGGAGGAGGCAGACCCAGCCCTGGCTTTACTCTGTCCAGTTCGCGCTTTGCGACTGTACATAGACAGAACCCAAAGCCTCAGGACCTCAGACCAGCTCTTTGTCTGTTATGGAGGCCAGCAGAAGGGAAAGGCTGTCTCCAAGCAGAGGATGGCCCACTGGATAGTGGATGCCATCGCCCTGGCTTACCAAGCTCAGGGCGTGCCCTGCCCGCTCAGGTTGCATGTTCACTCCACGAGAGGTGTCGCATCCTCCTGGGCGCTGGCTCGTGGCGCCTCGCTGACAGACATTTGTAGAGCTGCGGGCTGGGCGACACCTAACACGTTCGTTAGATACTATAGCCTTCGTGTCGAGCCGGTCTCCTCCCGTGTTCTCGCCACAGGTCAGAGGCACGGAGAGGCCCCGGCTTAGTGTCGGCTTGCTTGCTACATGCGCTTCTTTTCTCCAGAGAGTCCCTACAAGGCAGACCCTGTCGAGTCCTCCGATATCCCTTCGGCAGCCGACGTGGCAGAGCGTCTGGCGCCAGGCCTATACTCCGTTGTATCCTTGAGAACCGGGTTTAGGCTGGGTTCCATATGTGTGACCCTACGGGGATCCCATATGGTTGGTTCCACGGTTGCTCCTAAACGAAGCCCGTGTCTTTCCCTCTGGGAGAACCTAACCTTCATCGGGTTGGAGTCACCCCAGCTCTTCCATATGTTGCACAGCCCTACAGGGTTAGTCCATATGTACTTCTCCACATAACTCCTTCGGGGAAGGATGTGGCTTCCGCAGCGTTCCTTTCCCAGCGAAAGGGTACGCTTTCCCAGCGTTATCCAATAGTCTCACTGAATGGGTTTTGGGGAACAGCAGTGATCGACTCTCTCTGTGTTAGCCCTGTCCCACCATCCTCTGGCAAGGGGGTTCAGGTGGCTTACAACAGAGCGCGGGAAGGGGGCAGCTGCTGTGGCGCTTTGGTAGGGATTCCTATTCGTCGGTCTGTCCGACGTACGTCGAACGTGACCGACTGAATGGGAACGTCTCGGTTACAAAGGTAACCCTCGTTCCCTGAAGGAGGGAACGGAGACGTACGTCCCGTCGCCACAGTCGCTGTACCCCGCTGATGCTGCCGCCTATCCGGTTCGGCTCCTCAGCGAAAACCTGAAGATGCAACGCACCTGCTGCTCATTATATACCCGCGCTGCGAGGCGAGCAGCTGATGCATATGATTGCATGCCAATGTGCATTGGCTCGTTTTAGTTACACTCGAAGTAGATTGGCCTCTCTAGCGAGATTCCTATTCGTCGGTCTGTCCGACGTACGTCTCCGTTCCCTCCTTCAGGGAATGAGGGTTACCTTTGTAACCGAGACGATTTCAGGAACAATTCACTCCTAATGTGTTTGTTTTAGGATCACGATATTGTCAAGAACAGAGAATAAAATGGCAGTTAATTAATTTTATTGTTGGACAAGCCAAACTTGCGATTTATATCACAAGAAGAAATAGAATGGAGAACAGACATGGTCAAGATGTTGTACTTCTTTTTAAATCTTTTTTAAAGGCTAGGATTGGTGTTGAATATAAATACTATAAACTAATGAATGACATTGCAGTGGTGTTATGGTAATATTATTTGTACTGTAATTGAGGGAGATTTAATTTTTGATATGTTACTAATTTGAATGCATTTGATTGAGTGATTTGTTGTCTGGTAAAATAAAGTTTTTTTCTAAAAATCAAAAATCTCTCTCTGAGCGGATATTGGGAGTGAGTGGGCGGAGTTAGTGTGCGTGAGTGGAAAGGAACGCATAGTATGAGTGAGTTTTTCTATCTTTTTCTATCTTTTTGCGGCTTGTTTGTGTCAATATTTTGTTTGGCAAGTGTGTTGTTGAATAAGTAGAGACAATGATTGAAAACGCTGTTGATCAGCAAAAGCTGGTTGACATGGCAGCGTCTCAAAGTTTGGATAACTTAATGAGGAGGCATGGCATTAAAGTCATTCCCATGGAGCGTTGTTCTGTTGAGGATTGCACGATTGCAGTTGCTGGATACTCTAGTATCTTGTCTGCAGCCAGAATGAATAATGCTATAGTGATTTTTTTGAATAGTATAGAGAAAGTTAATTACGTTGTAGTGAAAGGGATTGTCGTTAACAATGTGTTTACTCCGGTATTGCCTTTGGTCCAGCCGGCCAAAAAGATTACTCTTTCAAATGTACCGCCATTCATCAGAGATGATATGATTGAAAAATAATTAATGAGACATGGTAAAATTGTGTCTAAAATCAGGAAGATCGCGTTAGGTTGCAGGTCACCTCAGTTGAAACATGTGGTTTCATTTTGAAGACAAACACACATGATTCTAAAAATGAAAATGAGGAACTTAATCTAGCCATGAAATTCAAGGTGGACAACTATGATTATGTGATCTATGCAACTTCTGAAAGTATGAAGTGCTTTGGTTGTGGACAGGAAAGGCATATGATCCGTGCTTGCCCTGAGAAGGAAGAACTGGTTGTGCCTTTGAATGAGAATAAAAATGAGGAGCAGGCAAATGTAGACCGAAATGTGGAACACAGACAGTCAGATGCTGGTGAAGGATTAAGTGTCGTTGACACAGGAAAGAGAGATGGAAATGATAATGGAAAACCTAGTAAGGAAAAGTTGGAAGAGTGTGGTGTAATTGATGCCAGCTTGGTTGCAGTAGAAGTTGAGGAGTATATGGAAATGATAGAGGATGAAAGTGTTTTTAAAACACCTGCAATAATACGTAAATTGAAGAAAAAAGGCCATTGGAAGAGAGCTAGGAAAGTGTCTTGAAAATCCTGGGATGCAGATGGAATCAGATATGAGTAATGTTGATGAGTCTGCCCCAGAAAGTGGAAGTGAGTCTTCAGGGTCTGTGAATTCAGTCTCACAAAAAAGATCTGTTAGAAGTGCTTACACACTTGAGAAAATCAGAAAATTTCTACAAACAACCAAAGGAATGAAAGGAGTGAAAGTGGAAGATTACTTCCCAGATCAAGAATTGTTTATTAATTCAGCTAGAGTGTTGATGAAAGAGAAGGGTGCAAATAGCTTTACTGATCAAGAAATGTTCAGGTTAAAGAAAATTGTGAAAAAGTTGAAATTGAATATACTGAATGATGAATTTGAAATTGAATGATTTATTCGTGTATGTGTGTGTGTGTGTGTGTGTGTGTGTGTGTGTGTGTGTGTGTGTGGTATTTGTGGTTGTTTTGCCCATGTCTGGTTTTAATTCATTCCTTTATGAGTACGCTAAGATTAGGCACACTCAATATAAATGGCGCACGAGAAAGTGGAAAAAAACAAAAAAAAACAATGCTTTTTGAACTAATAAGACAAAAGAAATATGATGTAATGCTGGTTCAAGAAACCCATAGTGATGTTAAGAATGAATGTGACTGGAAGATGGAATGGGATGGGGAAGTTATTTTAAGTCATAAAAGTTTATTGAGTGGTGGTGTAGCTGTCCTTTTTCAAAAACATTGTAAACCTTTATCATATGAGGTTGAACACATTATTGGAGGAAAATTATTGAAAGTCAGAGCAAAATTTGAAAAGTTTGTGGTAACATTTGTAAACATTTACGCTCCTGTTCTTGGTCCTGAGAGGGTTTGTTTTTTAAGGAAATTGAATGATGGACTATCTTGTTTTAAACAAGAAGAGTATATGTTTATAGGGGGAGATTTTAATTGTACAGCGAATGACAAAGTAGATAGGAATCATAAAGAGCCTCATATTGCTTCTCAGCATGAAATATTGAAACTCATTGCTGAACAGGATCTTCATGATATTTGCAGAATTTTGCATAAAAATGAAAGACAATATACATGGGCACAGACAAGAGAGAACTTCATTACTTTGGCTAGATTGGATAGATTCTATTGTTTTAAACATCATTTTAATGTTATTAAAAATGTGTGATTCTACCTGTAAGCTTTTCTGACCACTGTTTAGTTGATTGTGAGATTTATATAGCAAATATAAAACCAAAAAAAAAGTGCTTATTGACACTTTAATGTCTCATTGCAGGATAAGTTTTTTACTGAGACCTTTACATATTGAAAAAACATGAATATATTTCACTACGACAGTGGTGGGACTATGGTAAAATTGAGATACAGCAACTGTGCCGTCAGTACACTCTCAATGTTTCTAGGGACATTTCTCGATCAATGAGAGACCTAGAGATTGAAATAGTGGATTTGCAAAATTCAGTGGTGTCCACAGGAAATCGAGGACATCTGAGGACAATCTGAGCTCCTCAAATCCAAAAGGAAGATGTTAGATGGACTGTTAGGTGTTAAAGCACAGGGTGCATTGGTCCGCTCTCGATTTCAGAGTGTTGAGCAGATGGATGGCCCGACTAAGTTCTTCTTTGGTCTAGAAAAAAAGAATGGACAAAGTCAATATATTCACTCGTTATAGTCACAAAATGGAACTGAAATAACACAGCCCAGGGAAATTAGAAAAAGGGCAGTGTCTTTCTATTCCGAACTGTATAAGAGTGAGAGTCCAGTGGTGGATGAGTCTGTCAATTCGTTTTATACAGGGTTGCCGAAAGTGCCAGATGAAGTTAATTCTGAACTTCAGAAGCCTATTTCCACAGGAGAATTGCAGATTGCACTGCAGAGCATGGAATGTGGCAGAGCACCTGGTATGGATGGTCTCCCCATTGACTTTTATAAGTCTTTTTGGTCGTAATAGGGGATGACTTGCTTGCAGTACTCAATGAGAGTCTTGCTGATGGCTTGCTACCGTTGAGCTGCAGAAGGGCAGTCCTAACTCTTCTGGCAAAGAAAGGAGATTTAAGAAATATAAAGAACTGGCAACCCGTTTCACTTCTATGTACTGATTTAAAAAAAAATTCTAAGGTTTTGGCAATAAGGCTGAGGGAGGTGGTTGGTCGGGTCATTCATCAGGATCAGACATACTGTGTACCTAATAGGTCCATTTTTGATAACATATTTTTAATTCGGGATATTTTGAACATCTCTAAGTTATTGGGCTTAAACACTGGTCTTATTTCATTAGATCAGGAAAAGGCGTTTGACCGGGTTGAGCACAGCTATCTCTGGTGTACGCTGGAGGAGTTTGGGCTCGGCCCAGGTTTTATTGTCATGATCAGGGTCTCGTATCAGTACATTGAGAGTGTGCTGAAAATAAATGGTGGTTTGTGTACACCTTTTAAAGTTCAGAGAGGGATCAGACAGGGATGCGCATTATCAGGAATTCTGTATGCCCTGGCTATTGAACCTCTGCTTGTGAAAATTAGAAACAGTATTGAAGGCTGGTCTATCCCACACTCAAGTGAAAAAGTTAAACTATCAGCTTATGCTAATGACATCATTGTTGTAGTTAAAGATCAAACTGATATAAAGGTGTTAAAGAAAATTATTGATGATTTTGGCCTTATTTCTTCGTCCAAAGTAAACTGGTCAAAAAGTGAAGCATTGATGTGTGGTGAATGGTTTGAAGATCCTCCCAAATTACCAGGAGGTCTGTCCTGAAGAATGTCACTTAGAGGTAGAGTAATAATTATTACTAATTTGGTTTCATCAATGTTATGGCACCGTTTGACTTGTGTTGATCCTCCCAGTGGGCTTTTGGCAAAATTGCAAGCCTGTATAATAGACTTTTCTGGAATGGATTTCACTGGATATCCCAGAATATACTTTTTCTGCCCATGGAGAAGGGTGGACAAGGACTCGTACATCTGGCTAGCAGAAGAGCAGCTTTTCGTTTGCTCTTTGTACAGAGATACTTGACAGGACCAATGGATTTAGTCTGGAGGAAAGTAGCTGATTTTTAACAAAGTGAGTGGACTGAACTTGAATTCTGTACTCTTTTTAACAGACTTAAGCAAATTACAGCTTAATACATCCTTGTCGATTCAATTCTACAAAGGACTTTTTAATGTTTGGCAGCTATTTAAAAAACAGAGGCAAGACACAACATCTCTGTACTGGCTGCCTGAAGAACCTCTTGTTCATGGAGCGAGGTTGGATGTGGCTTGTGAAGCCACACCAGGACTATCACAAATCTTGTGTTCATCAAAAGTTTTTAAGTTGCATGATTTAATGGACATTGGTGGCCCAGAGCTATGTAATACTCAAGCTGTGGCATCTCAGTTGGGAATTCAATCTGTAAAACAGGTTGGAAGAGTGTTAGATCTGTTAATGCAAAGATTGACAGCAGCAGGAAAAAATATGTTAAAAGATAATGGCAAAGTCGTTCCTACTAATTCAGATCCATTTCCCAAAATTTTAATTACTCCTGATTTAAAAGGTTTAAATGTTTTTTGTTTTTGTTTTTTGGAATTGGAAAGTCTGGAGAATCTGAATTTTCAAGATGTTCAAAGTAAATGTTGTGTAAAGGTTTTAAATAAAGCAATTCTCAAAGAACGAAAGGATACAGTGTGGAGGGAAAAACTGGGGTTAGAAGATCATGTAAAACCTGTATGGAGAACTCTCTATAAACCACCATTAGAAAAGTCTATAGGTGATCTTCAGTGGAAAATACTGCATGGCACAGTTGCTGTTAACGCATTTGTGAATATTATTAATTCTAATGTGTCTGATGAGTGTCCTTTCTGTAAAATAAGGGAAAGATTTTTCACTGCTTTTTAGAATGTTTGAGACTGAGGAATTTGTTTAGTATGCTTAAATTAATTTCTTAATTTTGGTGAAAAATTCTCTTTTCAGAGCTTCATTTTTGGTCCATGTTATAGAGCAGCTCCAAAAAAGTAAAAGTCAATTGTTAAATTTCTTGATTGGACAAGCTAAAAGAGCTATATATATTACAAGGAAAATAAAGTTAGAAGGTAGAGATGGGCAAGAAGTCGAGATGGTTTATAAAAATCTGGTGAAAAGTCAGGTTCTGATTGATTTTAAATTGTATAAGTTGATTAATGATTATGAAAGTTTTTTGCATAGATGGGGGTACATTGAAGCTATTTGCACAGTTGTGGGTGGAATGCTGGTTTTTACTTTGGTATTGGAATAATTATTGAGTGTAGAAGAAAAGTTGGAAATAAGAATGTGAAAATAAGAGTGTTGAAAATGTGAAAAAGTGAAGTTATTTTTATGATTTTATTTTTATGATTAAATAAAGTTGTTGTGAAAAACTCAACTCTCTCTCTCTCTCTCTCTCTCTCTCTCTCGTGTCCCCACAAATGTGCCATTTTGCCTAGGACATCCAGCCCTGCCATTCAGGACCTGGAGACCTGGCAGAAGAGTGTGAGGGACATCCTTCAGCCAAAGCAACCAATGACCTGCAACTGCAGAGAAAGGAACAGCGAGATTGGCAGCACAAGCAGACACTCCCTGTAGGGGTATCTCTACACAGATACACCACTTTTGTGTCCCTGTATTGGAGTGCGTTCAATGCGCTGCATGCCGTTAGCAGCTACCAGCGACTTCTTATATTATCAAAACTATATGATCATAAATATCATAAAGCTATAATTAATGTAACTCCCTGGCCACCTGCCAGTTCCGCAGTACTCTTAGCATAATTTACTTGAAGCCTTTAACTACCGCTGTGTGTATGCAGTGTGAAGTGAGGATACACTGCACGATTTTAGCAATCCTATAAGATCATTACAATTCACACTGTGTAACATGGATCTACTAAACTTGGGTACGACATGCATGTGGACTGTACGATGATGACACCTATTGACTCGTAGGCTACGATGCAAGTTTCTACAGAAGAATAAAACGTCATCAGCATGCACTAGTGGTAAACAAAAAGACCATTATGAAACACACTTTGGCAGTTGTAGTTTTATGTGTGCTAAAAAAAAAGGAAGCGGCGAAAGAAGAAGGGAAAAGAGCTTGAGCTAAGCAGTTTTAAGTTTTAGCGCCATGTCGCATTAATTTAATGATGCATTTTTATTGGCTGGTCAGTAGACGTAGGTCGTAGCAGCAAACACACTGTGCGTTGATCATGCTGAATTTCTGACACTGTCAGAAAATGATTGTAGGCTATCTTTGGTCGCAAGACCAGGAAAACAGTCTTAGAACCTCTCTCACTGTACGACATAGAACCACCGATAAAGAGCCACGATCACAGAAAATGCCATGATTGTTTCACGATGGCAAACTTTCATCTGGGACAGCCAAAAATCGTGCAGTGTATCCCAGGCTTTAGTCCCATTCCTGGTTTATTATTTCTCACTTTCTCTTTCCTTACCTTGAATTCTTCTAAGCTAATTTCACCTTCAGCTTTTTAGATGTATCCCTTCCTGAACCCTGTTCATCTAAATTTGCGTTACTCTAATTGAATCAAAATTTAATTACAAGTAATCCGATTAGCTAGAGAAGAATTCCTGTAGTCAGTCAGTTCATTCATTTGTTTGTTCTTTCACCTATTTGATTTATTTACATTTACCCCTATTTTCTAGTGAGGTATTTGTTTGCCCACAGAGCCCAAAAGGAACCAGTGACACTTTTTATTTGTGATTCTGTTTATACCCAACAAGTGCACTAAGTTCTATGACCCTGCTACTCAAGTATTCTCAGTGATTACTAGGGCATAACTATAGTTCTTTGCACCGGCTATAAACATGATCTGAATAGGAAAGCTGTTCTTTTTCCTTTTCCTCCTCTTCTTCAATTCGTAAGGGATCTAGACTGTTGCGAGCCATCAGGAGATTCTGAGAAATAATTTGACCATAAGAACCATCTTAAGTCATTTATTAAATCTTGACTTACACCTTTCAGAAACATTCTCAGAACCAAACAAATCTTAGCATCCTAGCATCCACAGCTAAGATATTAAATCTAAGTAATCATGAAGACACACTTCAATAACAAGTAATGCCCAAAACATCAAGCTGTATGTTACATCCCTAGCTGACCCATTAAACCTTTAGCTATGAACTTGTTAGGGTCATGCATTGGTCTCTCACCCTTACTCTCAACAGCAACTGTGCCAAAATGCTTCAGATGCTCAGCTTAACCTCCCAGATGGGAGACCTAAAGGACTGAATAGCCATTGCGAGGAACACTGTTCCACCCAGGGCTGCTGACAACCTACCACACCAGAGCCAAGCGCAACTGGACAATGAGAGAAGAGGACCAATGACACATGGCCCAAGCCTGAGTTACAGTCACACAGAGTTGACCAAGGTTATCATCTCCATAGTCCTGCCTCATGGATCTGAAACAGAAGGTAAACAACCTCACACAACAGAGCAAGGAGCAGACATGTGCTCAAAGCCTCACAAACCAGCTAAAGACTGAGACTCAACTGGAATCAAAAGACTCCAAAAGACTCATCCCAGGTACCAGCCAAGCCAATGGGAGAAGCAATGGAAGACATTACTCTCAACCTGCAAACACCACAGGATGCCCCACAGCCGTCTACAACAACATCCTCCTCCACATCTTTCACACAGGTTCCAAACGGAGGCTGTACAAAGACAGCCAGACATGCCTACAGCTGGATAAGCCTACAGGAGCTGCTGGCTCCAGCAAAACAGCTTCCTTAACAGGATTCACCAAAGGAGTACTGCGAAGGACAAGCTTCTGACTCCTTGCCCAACAGAGCTCAAGCAAGGTCAAGTTGGCGCTGCCACAAAAGCAGAGAAACACTCCAACCTCCAAACTTCTTGTGACTTCTTGTTAGTCCTATAGCGAGGTCTGTCCCTTGTTTCAGATGCGTCACTTTGTGCATTATCTATATTGGTTTGATAATACTCTCAGTCTGGCTCAAATGACCACATTTTGTAGTGAAGTCTCACTGCAAAATCAGTTACACTGGTTGAGGTGACCAAATGTGGAACGGATTCCAGTCAGAAAATCAGTGATTGGAGAAGAGATTCTCCATAAAGATGCATTTATTGAACAGTTTTTTTCTGTTGTCATCTACACCAAAGTTATCTGTGGTAGAGATATCTGTAGAAATGGTCAAAAGGAACAAATAAATAAATTACGGTAACTCTCAGAATAGGTACTTATTTAACACGGTACTGTAACAACATAATTACAGTAACACTTTATTTTAGGGTCTTTTAACTAGTTGCTTATTAGCATGCATATTACTAGAATATTAGCTATTTATTAGTATTTATTAAGCACATATTAATGCCTTATTCTGCATGACCTTATTCTACATTCTTAATCCTACCCAATTCCTAAACTTAACAACTAACTTACTAACTATTAATAAGCAGTAAATTAGGAGTTAAGGGAAAAGTCGTAGTTAATATTTTGTGGTCCTTATACTAAAGCGTTACCATAATTACAAACAATTTCCTACAAAGAAGTGTTACATCAACATGACTTGCAATAATATCAACAACATATGCACAATAGACACAGATTAGACTATCAAGTCTGTATCCTCAACAACATAAATATTGAAAGGATGGATTTTACCAAGACTGAATTCAAGTTTCCTATCCTGTAATAAAACAATAAAACTCTCTCATCTGAAGAGAGGATCTGCGAGAAAGAGCACAGTGACATCAATGTAAATACTTTTGGTGTGACTGATAAGATGGTTTCACTCCCACATCCATAGAACAGACAAGAATAAATAAAACAAAACCTGTTCTCCTGGTGTGGGAGATGCCCCAATAAAGATCCTTATTTGCCATTTGTTTTGATCCCCAAAACCAGGCATGTGACCCTTTGGGGCATGAGAAAAGGTCCAGCAAAAGCTGTATAAATATTTGGGTGTTAAATGTTTACAGTCCTTTTGTTAAGACTTGGGGTATTAAAGGGATTTGGCAAACCACTCATGGAAGCATCTGAATTCAGAACTTCCCATACAATTGCTGTGTGTATTTCTCTATTTGCCAGGTATGCTGACTCTTTGAAATTCTTTTTAATGTTATGTTTTGAATTGTACTTTGTATTTTATGCTGATCAGTTGTGTGATGTATTCTCTTTAATTCTTTTAATTGATGTTTAATCCTGCCTGGCTAAACAATAAATATTATTCTTGATTTATTCTGCATTATTATTCTTAATTCGTTATTTCTAGTAGATCAAAGCAAAGGTATTACCGCAAATCTCTGTTCAGGATTGATCATACGGAAGGTTTAATAGGTGGAGCATAGAGCATATCAATTAAGTCCATTTCGATTTCTGACTATCTCTGCCTTAAAAAAGTTGAAGTTTTCGTAAATATATAAAAACTATGCTTTTTTGTTATGAGTAAGCAGAGCGCGACCGACTTAAAGGTAGATATTTGCCCTGCATCCAATGTTTAAGGTCAGAACTGACAAGTTTGTGTCCGAGAAGAGCACTCTTCTAAAGCAATACCAGGACTGTAGTGAACGAATAATTGAAAGTATAAGATAATCATAAAAAATCTAAGATCCAAATTAAAGCACAACTAATCTCATGATCAGCTATTATATTGGAAAGATCGTAAAATTAGAGGTTGTCTAAAATTGGAGTCAGATTAAAATTATTCATGAAGTCAAAATTAAATTAGAAATAAAATTTTTTTAAATTAAGATGATTTTTACAGAAGTGCCAGAGGACGTACACGTGAAATACCTTCAACCAGACCACTAGATGCCATCGTTGGGCTAGTGGGTGGAACTTACAATATCAATATACTCAATGCAAAATACAATAATGCAGTAATATAATGAAACAAACATAAAATAAACCCCCCATTAAGCCCCTCATATCTTCTGACCCTAGCGACACCCCTGGCAGAAACACTGACGACCTGTGAGAAGCCGCCCATTCACGTGCGTCCAAACGCACAAAAAAACAAAAAAAAAGTCAGAGGCCACTAATCAGTGCTAATGATAATAGACATCAAAGCACTGATGAGCTCACTTGGCACTGAATTAATTAGGTCCTCATATTAACCAGGAGATTCCATCAGCATGATTGGCCCAAACAAGCTCACGGATGGATCTCAATCCATACAAAAGCATTCAAAAGTGACAGAGTCTCAGCATCAACATGTGGCTTCCTGCTAATTTTAGTCAGTTTTTTGTCAGGCCTTTGTTTCAGAAGCTAATGTGGGTCGGCTGCTTCAAAGACATGGTAATGGGCCACGCGCTGATGTCAAGAGACCAATTACACTCACAAGCCGCTCCTCAGATTCACAGAGAAACAGATCAGTCTGAACGCAGCTGAAGCTGAAAGCGAAGAAGCACGTTCTGTGGATGATTCTCACTGGAACACTCAATATTCCCACAGATGGATGAAAAGAGCAAAAGAGAGAGACTAAGTATAATTTAGCATTATGAACACTCGTTTTATTCATTCACAGTCTTAAACAGTATGTACAGTTTTATGCACAATTTTAGGCACCCCATCTGAGGCTGCATGATAATTTGTTGTCTGAAAAGATCATAGTGATATGCCATTCAGTTTTTAGAAAATGCTGGATAATGTGATGTTTTTCAGACAAAAATTCTTAGTGTAGCAGTATTGAATTTTATGAAATAAATTCAAATGTAAAAAAAAAAAAAAAAAAAAAAAATATGCTGAGCAAAAGTTTGGCCACCTTTTCAATTGTGTTGATTTGATTACCTGTAGTCACTTAATGCTAATTGATTGCAACACAAAATTTATTTAATTAGCTCAATGAACATTAGACTGAAATGTTAATCATAAAAAAACAATCATAAAAAAAGGATATTCAAGGTAGCTAATTGCTTCTTTTTGATTCTCTACTGGAAAGTAGCAACATGGGAACCTCAAAAGAACTCCCTAACGACTTAAAAACTAGGATAATTCATCAGTATGAATTAGGAGAAGGATACAAAAAGTTCTGACAAAGGTTGAAGGTCTCTGTATCCACAGTCAGAAGTATAGTTAGAAAATGGAGGTCCACAGGAACAGTCCTTGTGAAGGAAAGATGTGGTAGGCCAAGAAAAATATCTGAATAGCAAAGGCAAAGAATGGTTAGAATAGTTATAGACAAACCACAGACCACATCCAAAGAGCTCCAAGAACATCTTGCTGCTGCTGGTGTCATTGTACATCGTTCCACAGTCCAGCGTACTTTGCACAAGGAACAGCTCAGTGGAAGGGTGATGCAGAAAAAAGTATTTGCTGCATACTGCCAACAAGCAGAGTCATTTGATGTATGCAAAGGTTCATCTGGACAAGCCAGAATCATTTTGGAATAATGTGTTGTGGACAGATGAAAGATTAGTTAAGAAGAGTTATTTGGTCACAATCAGAAGCACTTTGTATGGTGGAAAAAGAACACAGCGTTCAAGGAGAAAACCTGCTCCCTACTGTAAAATTGGGTGGAAGGTCTATCATACAATGGGACTGTGTGGCAAGCACAGGTACTGGGACCTTGTCAAAGTTGAAGGTCGCATGGATTCCACCCAGAATCAGCAGATTATTAAGAAAAATGTTCAAGAATCAGTCAAGAGGTTGAAGTTACGCCGAGGTTGGTTGTTTCAGCAGGACAATGATCCTGAATGTCGTTTCTTGGGACCCAGGAGCGTTCTTCGGGGCCGTATCCTTCCCAGTCCACTAAGTACTCCAGCTGACCACCACGACGCCGGGAGTCCAAAATCTCATGAACCTCATACGCAGCTCCGTCCTCCAGGATGAGTGAAGGGGGGGGCTCGGCGGGAGCCACGTCAGGTCCTGTGGGAAGAACAGAAGGGTGGTGAGCTTTCAGTAGTGACACGTGGAAAGTGGGGTGTATACGATACCCTTGTGGAAGTCGGAGTTGATAGGTGACTGGGTTGACCTGCTTGATGATGGGGAATGGGCCAATGAACCTGGGACTCAGCTTTCTGCAGGGCAGACGCAGTCTGATATCCCGAGTGGACAGCCAAACCAACTGACCAGGCTGGAAGACGGGAGTGTTGGAGCGTCGGAGGTCGGCTGCCATCCTGCGTCTACGCAGGGCTCGTTGCAGTTGATGGTGTGCTGAGTCCCAGACCCTCTCGCTCTCTCGGAACCAGTAATCCACTGCTGGTACGTTGGAGGGTTCCCCGGTCCAGGGGAACAGTGGGGGTTGGTAGCCGAGTATGCATTGGAACGGTGTGAGCCCAGTAGTTGACTGACAGAGAGAGTTTTGGGCGTACTCGGCCCAACCCAGGAACTGGTTCCAAGAGTCCTGGTGGTCATGACAGAAGGTACGGAGGAAAGCGGCCAATCTCCTGCACCTTCCTTTCCGTCTGCCCGTTCGACTGCGGTCGGTATCCGGAAGTCAGGCTGACGGCCACACCTAGGAGGGAGTAGAACGATCTCCACACTCTGGATATGAACTGAGGTCCTCGGTCAGAGACAATGTCTTCTGGTATTCCGAAATATCTGAAGACTTGGTTGAAGAGTATTTTGCGGGTCTCCATGGCAGTGGGTAATCCTGGGAGAGGAATTAGACGGCAGGACTTTGAGAAACGATCCACAACGACTAGGATGGTGGTATTTCCTTCTGAGACAGGGAGATCAGTGATGAAATCCACTCCTAGGTGTGACCAAGGGCGATCTGGAACAGGCAGCGGAAGGAGTTTCCCAGATGGCAGATGACGAGGACTCTTGGAGATGGCACACTCCCGACAGCCCTGCACGTACCTTCTGACATCCGAAGCCATCCCTGGCCACCAGAAGCGTTCTTTTAGCAACGAGAGGGTCTCATTGACCCCCGGGTGACCAGTGCCAAGTGACGTGTGAGCTGAGTGAATCGTGGGAGTGCGTCGTGTCCGTGGGATGTAAAGCAAGCCGGGTGGACAGCCCGGCGGAGGGTTCGTGGAGGCATTGGAGGAGGGGATGGTCTCTTCTGACCAGGTAATAGGACTCACGATGAGGGAGCTCGGAATGATAGGTTCGGGTTCTTCGGTCTTTTCGTCTGGAGCATGAAGACGGGAGAGGGCGTCTGCTTTGACGTTTTTTGTACCTGGGCGGTAGG
This sequence comes from Ancherythroculter nigrocauda, assembly GCA_036281575.1. NCBI lineage: Eukaryota > Metazoa > Chordata > Actinopteri > Cypriniformes > Xenocyprididae > Ancherythroculter > Ancherythroculter nigrocauda. The sequence continues at coordinate 15,759 of VTFQ01000409.1, read as the reverse complement.
AGATGGTGTAATTGAATCGGGAGAAGAACATGGCCCAACGAGCTTGTCTTGGGTTTAATCTCTTAGCTGACTGAAGATATTCAAGGTTTTTATGATCTGTCAGCACCAGGAAGGCATGTTTGGCTCCCCCCAGCCAATGCCTCCACTCTTCCAAGGCAAGCTTAACTGCAAGAAGTTCCCTGTCACCGATGGAGTAGTTGACTGCCGCCGGGCTGAGCTTGCGGGAGAAGAAGGCGCATGGATGGAGTCTACTTGGCGTCCCCTGCTGCTGTGACAACACCGCTCCCACTCCAGTGGTCGAGGCATCCACTTCGACGATGAACTGTTTCTCGGGGTCTGGATGGACGAGTAAGGGAGCGGTGGTGAAGGCTTCTTTTAGACGGTTGAAGGCGTTGGTGGCTGCTGGGTTCCAGGACAGAGACTTGGGCTTATTACGGAGCATGCTGGTGAGTGGATGGGCAATGGAACTGTAATCCTTGATGAACCGTCTGTAGAAGTTGGAGAATCCGAGAAAGCGCTGTAGTTCCTTGATGGTGGTGGGTTCTGGCCAGCTGGTGATGGATTCAACCTTCCTCTCGTCCATCCAGATGCCACTGTGGTCGATGTTGTAACCCAGGAACGAGACAGAAGGTTGGTGGAAAGAACACTTCTCTGCTTTGAGGAACAGGTTGTGCTGACGAAGTCGGGTGAGGACCTCCGCAACGTGTCGGCGATGTTCGGCCTGGCTCTGGGAGTAGATGAGTATATCGTCGATGTACACCAGAACGAAACGATGGAGAAACTCCCGGAGCACCTCATGAATGAAATCCTGGAATACAGAGGGGGCGTTGACCAGACCATACGGCATGACAAGATATTCGTAGTGGCCAGTAGGGGTGATGAAGGCGGTCTTCCACTCGTCCCCCTCACGTATCCGGATGAGGTTGTACGCGCTGCGGAGGTCCAGCTTCATAAACACAGTGGCACCACGGAGATGTTCCAGGGCCGCTGGGACGAGAGGAAGGGGATATCTGAACTTGATTGTAATCTTGTTAAGTGAGCGATAGTCAATGCATGGCCGCAAGCCTCCGTCCTTTTTAGCCACAAAGAAGAAACTGGAAGCAGCAGGGGAAGTAGACGGCCTGATGTAACCTTGGGCGAGGGCTTCCTTGATGTAATCCTCCATGGCCTTCTCCTCCGGGATGGAAAATGGGTATATCTTACCCTTTGGCACTGGTTCACCCGGAAGCAGGTTGATGGCACAGTCCCATGGCCGGTGTGGAGGCAGCTTGGAAGCCCGTTGTGGGCAGAAGACATCGCTGAAGGGGGCGTAACACTTGGGGATGTCGATGGAGCGTTGTTCCACTGGACTTTTGATGGACGTGGCGTTGAGAGAGAGATCAGGCGAAGGAGACGGTGGAACCGGAAGTTTAGTCAGACAGCGAGAGAAGCATGTGTCGCCCCACTTCAGGATTTCGCCCGTTTTCCAGGAGATGGTTGGGTTATGCTGCTCCAACCAGGGGCGCCCTAGAACCACGTCAGCGGTGGAGTCCTCCAGAACCAGCAGATGGATATCCTCTTGATGCAAAAGACCCACTCGGAGTGTAACAGGTCCAGCCACGGTACGGACGCGCTTACGACTCAGGGGTTTGCCGGTTATTGAGTTGATCTTGTAGATGGTCGGAGATGGTGTGGTCTTGATACGTAGCTGACGACAGATGGCGCCGGAGACGAAGTTGCCGGCTGACCCTGAGTCGAGGAGCGCGACCACTGAAAGGGAGACAGTAGCGGCAGTAAGATTGACGACAGTAGTGAGTGGTTTCATTTTATGAGTAGCAGGAATAATGGCACTCACCAGGGGTCGCGGTGGTCGTGTGGGGCATGCTGCTATCACATGCCCGGGGCCTCCACAATACAGGCAGAGATGCAGGGTCAGCCGACGGCGGCGTTCTTCGGAGGAAAGACGTGAATTTTCTACTTCCATGGGCTCTTGGGCTGGTTCTGGAGTGCTGACGGGTTCGGATCGACAGAGGAGCATGTTGGAAAGTGCCTGGTCCTGGTGCTCTTGAATGCACGCCTGCATGTGAGTGGCGCAGCGAATGGAGAGCTGGATGAATTTTTCGAGGCCGATGGAGTCCTCGCATGCAGCGAAATGCAGCCGTACCGAGGTTCTAGTCCTTGACGATAGGTGGTTATAAGGGCTTGTTCATTCCATCCGCTGAGTGCTGCAAGCGTTCTGAAGTGCAAAGCATAATCGTAAATAGACATTGATCCTTGTTTCAAATTATAGAGTTTCTCACCAGCTGAAGAATCCGTGATCGGTTTCCCGAACACTTCCCGGAAGTGGGAAATAAACGCCGAGTAGGATTGTGTTACAACGCCCCGCTGGGACCAGATGGAATCGGCCCACTTCAATGCTTTGCCGCTGAGCTGAGAAATGATGAAAGCAATCTTGGAAGTATCACTCAGGTACAGGTGCGGCTGCATCTCCAGGACCAGTGTGCATTGCAGCAGGAATCCGCTGCAATCCTCCGCCGATCCTGAGAAGGGCGCCGGTTTGGCCATGGGACTGGCGTACGGCGGTAGTGAAGGAGAACTGTTGACATCGGTGTTGGTGCTAGCTGGTGCAGGTGAGGGGACAGTAACTGGACCTGGCAGTGGTGGATTGATGGTAAGTGTGCGTCACAACGCATCCACCAGTTCCTGGAATGGATCCGGTTGGCTCATACTGGGTCGCGGTGTTGGTCCGGTCTTCTGTTACGGGATACAGGAGACGGACACAGTATTGACAGGTAATGGTAGTTTTATTGACCACAGTAGAGCGTGCAACAACAGACAGGTGAGTGAACTGATGATAGATGGTGTTTAGCAGATGATATGAGGAATAGTTACTGTCCTTTCTTTTGCAGGTTGAGATACGCTGGAGCTGAGAGATCGCTGGAGTTATCTGGAGCTGGCTGACACACACCCACACAGCAGACGAGGCACACAAAGGGAAGGAGAGACGCTGGAGACAGGTGAGTATACGAAGAGGAGTCCTTAAGGTAAGCATCACATGGAGTATGCGTGTGTGCTTTGTAGTGCTGTTGATGAGGTGATGAGGTGCAGGTGGCGGTGATTAGTACTCTGGAGACTGTGAGCGTTGTGGTTGGGTGACGTTGGAACCTGACGTGTCTGTGACAACGAAGTGAATACAGGCTGTTATTTCAGCAAACTGTAGTTTATAGTTTAACACGTAACAAGACATGCTTTACATTTGCTGATGAAGTAAGTTGTGCTTCGCCTGATCGGTCATTGCTATACGGTTGCTAAGGCTTTCGGAGTGGTTGCTGGTTTCTTGTCTGGTGTGAAAAGAGTTTCCTTAATTCTGTGATCTTCTTTTCAGCTGTTTTCTGTTGCAGCAGGTGAACATGGTGTGTCTGATCACTTAATTTAGTAGCAGCGCACTCTCCTCAACACACATAACATGAAGAATTCAAAAGTTTGGGATCAGTATGATTTTTATTTATTTATTTATTTTTTTAAATGAATTATTTTATTTAAAAGTGACAGTAAAGACATTTATCATGTATTTCTATTTCCAATAAATGCTGTCCTTTTGAACTTTCTAATCAAAGAATCCTGAAAAATAAAATGTATCATGGTTTCCACAAAAATATGAAGCTGCACAATAGAAATAAGAAATGTCTAAGTCAAGTTACAATTCGAGTCCACAACCCTGAACATCAGTCAGTATCAATGGAGCTGATGAATTCAAGGATGTTTTGTGCTTTTTGTTGGTTTGTGTCTCTCTAAAACACTCATCCTGTTTAATACAATGACAATCAGTCAAATAATAAGGTCAAAAATACATCCTCATGTAAAGCTGGGCCACACTAAAAGATTTTTAAAATCTTATAAGATTTCCAAAATTTGAGAGACCACAAACATGATGATAAGAAATCATAGATTTAACCGTTTTATTCCTCTAGTGTGTGAAGTGCCAAGATGTGACTAGGAAAGTAAACCACACACTAACAGATTACATTCACAAACAACCAGAGTACTGTCTGTGAACACAGGAAATCCCGCAAAATCTCTTGCATCAAACGTGACTTTTGAGTAAACAAACATGGCAGACGACCAGCAAGAAGAAATGGCACTTATTGTGTATGGACTACTTTTTACAGAAAATGTGTGTCGAAAAAAAGAAAAATGGGTAACACTTTATAATAAGTCACTTATAAATTATTAGTTAATGATGAACGAATCATTTACAAAACGTGACTATATATTCATTAATGATTAATAAGTGATATGCTAACATTTTATGAATGTTTTATTAATTCAGTTATAAGTCACTTATAACTTATTAGTTAATGATCAACAAATCATTTACAAAACATGACAATATAGGTTCATAAATGATTAATAAGTGTTATGCTAACGATTTACAAATGTGTTGTAAGTTAACTTAAAATGTTTAAATCATGAAATAAATCAAACAGATCATTAGTAGATGGTTTATAAGTTATTAGTTGATACATTATTTATCACTGATAAATCAATGAAGCATTTATGACAAAATTGTTTTAGTATCTCAATAAACAATTGTTAATCACGAACAAATGATGAACAAACCATTAGTAAATGATCATTATATGATTTATTGATGAAGTTGTAAGCTGGTCTGTGTTCAAAAGCACAAACATGAATTCACTATTTTTAAGCACTATTTTTAAGAAGAGTAATTTATTTGTTTTTGTTACAATATTGGTTGTGGTTGTGGAAGAGGCGAGGCATCAACAGACTTCAACAAAACAGGGTATTTTATTAAACATAGGAGAAGGAAGCCAAACACACTTAACTAACAATAAGAACAGACAAGGAGTGAAGGGAGTGAGTCCATTATAAAGGGAGTGCAGATGATCAGGAACAGGTGCAGGTAATTCGTGATGATGGGGAGATGATGAGGAACTGAGTGTAGGTGATGAAACAAGGAGGATGATGGGAAATGGAGTCCGGGAACAGAGAGAACTGTGACAGTTTTGAAGTGGATAAACATTTATAAATGCCTTACAGTCAGGAGACTGCAGTGGGTTATTTTCACAGCACAGACTTGTGTTCTGTGTGGAGTGTGTGGGATCTAGTGATAAAGTGAACCTCTGAACAGGTTTTACCTTCCACTGAAGTTCACATCAGGTGCACAGAGTTAAAGATTCCATGTGTCAGAGAAGACAGCAGTCTATACCCTTATCAGTCAGCACTCACACTGCAGTAACACTACAAAGTGTTCAACACCTGTTATAGACGATGTGTAAATGCATGAATAATTTACAAAGCTTTCTGCATCCCCTATTCTAAAGTGTAAACTATTCATCACATATCATTTGTAGACCTTTCTTACCTGTTACAAATTATTTGCATATGTATACAAGTCATTTATAACACTTTTTGCATCCCCTATTCTAAAGTGCAACCTATTCAGCACTTGTAAATGTGTTACATATCATTTGTAGACCTTTCTTACCTGTTACAAATTATTTGTATATGTATACAAGTCATTTATAACGCTTTGTGCATCCCCTATTCTAAAGGGTAAACTATTCATTACTTGTAAATGTGTTACTTATCATTTGTAGACCTTTCTTACCTGTTACAAATTATTTGTATATGTATACAAGTCATTTATAATGCTTTGTGCATCCCCTATTCTAAAGTGTAAACGTTTCATCACTTGTAAATGTGTTACATATCATTTGCAGATCTTCCTGTTACATGATCCATCTCATTCCATCACTTTACCCAAGCCTAAACTTTACATTATTTTTTTTTAAAATAAATGTTTAATCAGCAGTTAATCGTTTATTTTGTTTTTCATGGGACAGCTCCTCACTATAACATGAAAATGCACCATAAACTTATCATAAACGTAGTCCATTATTTTGTGCATTTTATTCCATGTCTTTAGAAGTCGTACGATACCACCATGTGAGGAAAAGATTCTTATTTCATAATATAATCATTAAGCATTAATAATCATACATATCCACTGTCCCATCCATTAAAACTTTCAACATTGGCGCTTCAAACAATACGACACAGGTTTGCGGCAGTGACATCAAACCTTGCTCCTTGGCTGTGATTTGCGACTACCATAGAGTGTTTGCAACATGCTGAATTTGAGTTGCTGTGTTGAGTGAGATCAAAGAGTATAGAACCCAAGAGGCGACACTCTGATACTTTTTGGGCAACAGCCACTAGATGGTGCTCCGGTAGCACGGCCACCATTATGGGGTGAAAATACTAACTGGACCGTAGAATCCTTCACATCTTATGCACCCAAAATCGGCAAATTTCACTGTAGAGATCTGCGCAGGATTTTTTTATCCCGCTCCCACCCACTCCCACAAGGTTCTATTCCGTACACACCTGCTCCCTCCTAAAATTCACTCAGTGTTCACCCGCAACCCGCATATAGTGGTTTTCTTCCCGACCCGACGGGTCCCGCTAAATTTAGATCGTTTCCAGATTCTTTCATTTAAACTTCCCCTAAAGAAAGAGAGTGACTGGGGATACAAATATAAAATGTTGCATAGCATATACAAGATTTTTATTTGTTATTTGTATGATGCTGTCAACACCCTAAAAAATGTCAGAGAAAAAATGTCACAAAGAATAATAGGCTAAATATCACAGAAAAAAATTAGGCTAAATTAAATAGCCTACAACATGTCCCTCAAAACTATAGGCTAAGCCAAAAGTACATAAACGATAACTGTTGGCTTACTAGCTATACTGCAAAATGAAATCTTTTTTAACATCCACGCAAGAACAGAATGACACTCTCTGAAGGTGCACTTGCGCAGACCTCTAATGCAAAGAACATATCTTGCCAGGTTTCTCAGGACAGGGAACTGAGGACTGTGTGAAAGCCACCACTGCCGAAACTTTTGTTCACTTCAAGTTCAAGCACAAATGCACTGATGTCAGAGCATCTCGGGAGTGACTGGGTTATTGTCAGACCGCCCGCTCCCGCCTAAAGTACACTATAGTTACCGACCGCAATCCGCCTTTCATTCAAAATTTAATCCTGCACAGCAAGAAATCTTTTTGTGTCCCGCGGTTCCCATGGGAGAGCCGCGGGAATGGAGACCTCCATTTCACTGCCAAATCAGAAGGGCAAAAGAACTTTTTCCATGTTCCCAAGTCTCCTTCGTTGTTCCTTGTCTTGTGTGAGTTCCTCTGTGTCTGCTTAGCTCCATTCCTCCATCTGCCTGTGTTATCTGCAAGAGAAAAGACAAGTATCAACCCAGTATCCTTATCTGCCACCTGTCACATTTGCCATCACTCACCTGCACTCCGTTTAAGCTACTGGTTGTTCAAAAAAATATATTACCTGCATTCCAGTGCCTCTGTCCCCTTCTGTACTGTAACAGAAAACCGGACCAACACCGCTGAACACAAGTATGAGTACCCCGGATCCATTTCAAGAGCTCGTGGATGTATTACGCCGACCACTCTCCACCACTCCTCCCGCATCTTCACCAGCGAGCACTTCCGCAAACACCGGCATCTCTCCTTCACCACCTGCCGTTGCCAGTCCCATGGCTAAACCGGCACCCTTCTCTGGTTCGGCGGAGGATTGCAATGGATTCCTCCTGCAATGTTCGCTGGTCCTGGAGATGCAACCGCACCTGTACCCCAACGACCACGCTAAGGTATCATTTATAATTTCTCAGTTAAATGGCAAGGTGCTTCACTGGGCTGAACCTCTTTGGTCCCAGAAAAATCCCATAACCCAGTCTCTTTCCAGTTTCATTGCTCTGAAACAGGGATTGAAACAGGGATCTATGTATGTTAACGAATATGCTCTTCAATTCAGAACCCTCGCTGCCGCTAGTGGATGGAACGTACAATCCCTCACAACCACGTATCGTCAAGGATTGGATCCACGTGTGCGGTTGCATCTCGCTGCATACGAGGATTCCATCGTGCTTGAACGCTTTATCCAACTCTCCATTCGCTTCGCCACTCGTATGCAGTCGTGTCTTGAAGAGCACCAGGGCCAGCTGTTATTTCCATCATCCCTCCGCCGACCAGAATCCGTCAGCTCCCCAGAACCAGCCAGCGAACCCATGCAAGTGGACCTCATCCAGATACATGAGGGGGACAAGTGGAAGACCGGATTCATGACCCCTACTGGCCACTACGAATACCTTGTCATGCTGTATGGACTTGTCAACGCCCCCTCCGTATTCCAGGATTTCATCCATGAGGTGCTCCAGGAGTTCCTCCACAAGTCAGTCCTGGTTTACATCGATGATATCCTGATTTATTCCCGGAGCATGGCCGACCATCGCCACCACATTTCAGAGGTCCTGAAACTCCTGAGGGAGTTCCACCTGTTCCTCAAGGCAGAGAAATGTACCTTCCACCAGCCCTCAGTGCAGTTCCTTGGTTACTACATCGACAGCCTTGGCATCTGGATGGACGAGAGGAAGGTGGCTGCTATCAAGGACTGGCCCATTCCCACAACAATCAAAGAACTCCAGAGATTCCTAGGATTCACAAATCTCTATCGATGCTTCATCCAAGGATACAGTATCATTTCCACTCCACTCACCAACCTCCTGCGCAGTAAGCCCAAGTCTCTGTCCTGAGACCCAGCCACAACCCAAGCCTTCGAGACCCTTAAAGAAGCTTTCACCACCACCCCCCAGTTCGACGCCTTGACCACTGGAGTGGGAGCGGTCTTATCACAGCAGCAGGGGAACCCAAGTAGACTCCACCCATGTGCCGCCTTCTCCCGCAAACTCAACCCGGCAGAGATCAACTATGACATCGGCAACAGGGAGCTTCTCGCCATCAAGCTGGCCCTTGAAGAGTGGAGGCATTGGCTCAAAGGAGCCAAACACCCATTTGTTGTCTTAACTGACCACAAGAACCTGGAATATCTTTGTGACGCAAAATGGCTAAACCCACACTAAGCAAGATGGACCCTGTTTTTCACCCGTTTTGATTTTACCATTTCCTATTGTCCTGGGCCGAAGAATGTAAAGGCAGATGCCTTATCCCGTATCCACAGCACCGAAGAAACCCATCCTGAACCCATCCTGGCCAAGAAGCTCTTTGTCAATCCCATTGTCTGGTCCGAAGAGACCCTGCCCGAGTCCAATGCCTCCACCAACACTCCGCTGGCTTGCCCCCCAGGTTTGCTCTACATCACCCGGACACAGCACACCCCTCATCCACGCATCTCACACGTCACTGGGCACTGGCCACCCTGGGGTCAATGAAACCCTCTCCTTGCTAAAAGAGCGCTTCTGGTGACCGAACATGGCATCGGATGTCAGAAGGTACGTGCAGGGATGCAAGGAATGCACCATCTCAAAGAGTCCACGGCATCTTCCCTCTGGAAAACTCCATCCTCTGCCCGTTCCCAACCGACCCTGGTCACACCTAGGAGCGGATTTTATCACTGACCTTCCTGCCTCAGATAATTGCACCTGCATTCTGGTGGTTATAGACAGATTTTCCAAGTCATGTTGTCTGATTCCCTTGAAGGGACTGCCCACAGCCATGGAGACTGCTGAACTTCTGTTCAATTATGTGTTCAGATTATGGAATTCCCGAGGACATCATATCGGATAGAGGCCCGCAATTCGTCTCCAGGGTATGGAAAGCCTTCTTCTCGCTTCTAGGTGTGACCGTCAGCCTCTCCTCGGGATACCATCCGCAGACGAACGGGCAGACGGAGCGGAAGATTCAAGAGATCAGCTGCTTCCTTCGTACCTTCTGTCACGGACACCAGGACTCTTGGAACCAGTTCCTGGGTTGGGCCAAGTACGCCCAGAACTCTCTGTGACAGCCCACTACTGGACTCACCCCTTTTCAGTGCGTACTCGGCTACCAACCCCCACTGTTCCCCTGGTCAGGGGAGCCCTCCGACGTACCAGCGGTAAACTACTGGTTCAGAGAGAGTGAGAGGGTCTGGGATTCACACCACCAGCTACAACGGGCCCTACTCAGGAGCAGGATGACAGCCGACCTTCGGCGCTCCAACGCTCCAGCTTACCAACCGAGGCAGAAGGTCTGGCTGTCCACGAGGGACATCCGACTGCACCTGTCCTGCTAGAAACTGAGTCCCAGGTTCATTGGCCCCTTCACCATCGTCCGGCAGATCAACCCCGTCACCTACCAGCTCCAGCTTCCACCTGAGTATAGAATTCACCCACTTTCCACGTATCCTTGTTAAAACCTCACCACCCATCTGTTTCTGTTCCCACAGAGCCTGGCGCAGCCGAGGAACCCCCCCTTCCACTTATCAGGTGCGTGACATCTTGGACTCCTGGCACTGTGGTGGTTTCCTGGAATACCTCGTGGACTGGGAGGGCTACGATCCCGAGGGACGCTTATGGGTCCCCAGACATGATATACTCGATCCTAGCCTGCTCGACACCTTCCATCGCTCATCCAGAGACACCCGCACGCACCTCGTGGCAGAGGTCGACCACCACGACGTAGGGGTCGGGGGGGGTTGTAATGTCACAGACACACCAGGCTCTACCATCACCCAACCACAGTGCACGTCATCACCCGAGTTGTAAATGCGCACCTGCATCCCATCAGCACAGTCATCAGCAGCAGCACAAAAGGCACAAAACTCACACAGTCACTGTCCAGTCTCATTTGCACATGGTCTTACCTGTATGCTTACCTCAAGGACTCCTTCCAAGATACTTACCTGTCTCCAGCGTGTTCCCAAGTCCCCTTCGTTGTTCCTCATCTCGTGTGAGTTCCTCTGTGTCTGCTCAGCTCCATTCCTTCATCTACCTGTGTTATCTGCAAGAGAAAAGACAAGTATCAACCCAGTATCCTTATCTGCCACTTGTCACATCTGCCATCACTCACCTGCACTCCGTTTAAGCTCCTGGTTGTTCAATAAACTATATTACCTACATTCCAGTGTCTCTGTCCCCTTCTGTACTGTAACAGTGTCCATTATCACATAATTCCCATTTTTGGACACTTTGCTTTAACGGACATTAGACAACACTGCAAAATCAAGCTGTTATATATTTATTGTCCAACATTCCCAATTTTTCTGATGCATGTCCTTAATTTAATTTCATATGTTGGTATTAATTCAGTGTTTATAATGCTAATACTAGATCTTTTAAAGAATTTTAACCCAAACTGACTGGGTTTCTAGAGAGCAAAAAGGTTTTGTGAAAAAAGTGGAAGACTTAAACACAAAGTCTGTAAAAAAACTGTTGAAAGGATTTGATTATCACTAGTAATAGTATATTATTCTGTGTTGTCATCATTCAGGTTGGATTTCATCTTTAATGTACTTTTTTTTTTTTTTTTAACAAAGCAGCTGATATTGAAATAGAAACTAGTGGACTGCCAAGTCACTTTCCCCCAAAATGTCAGAAACGCAGGGCCACTGCTGGGCGCTGATGTTGCAATGGAACGTTCTATTGAGTGTCGCTTCTTGTTAGTGTATATTCTTTGGTGAGATGTAGCGCAACACTTTGAAGGGTGGAAATGCAGACCAGGGGAATGTTTGCAGTGATTAAACACTTTAATTTCATTCTGTAACTCACACAAAATTATGTTTTGCTGTCAGAGCGCTGGTAATGTGTTACATACAGAAGGGGACGGAGACACGTATAGTTAATATACAGTTTATTGAACAACCAGAGATCGATGGCAGAGTGCAGGTGAGTGTAAGCAGGTTAAGTTTGTGACTGAAGATGATACTGGATCTGATACTTGTCTTTATCTTTCCCAGGGATCGTGGAAGCAGGCAGGCGTGGAGCAGACGAGACACGAAGACACAGGAGACGAGGAGACACTAGGAGTCACATGGAACGCTGGATACAGGTAAGTAGAAGTTAGCAGAGTCTTTGAGGTAAGCATCACAGGTAGGTATGCGTTATCGAGACCGGACAGTGACTGAGTGCTCTGGAGTGTCTTTTATGCTGCTGTGGTGATGAGTGCTGATGCGTGTCAGGTGTGGCTAGTTAATACTCAGGAGAGGGAGTGCATTGTGATTGAGTGAGTGTAGAGCCTGGCGTGTCTGTGACATAATGTAGAACACGTGTTGTTTGTCTGTTCTTTATACTGCTTTTTGTAATGTTTTATTTAAATTATTGTGATTACAAATCTGCCTGTTACACTTCGTATATTGTCAAAATTGTTATGCTTAAGGTTATATGGTGGAGTAGGGAGCTTAAAATTATTCTTTTTAGACAATAGTATATAAACTAATATAACACTCACTGTAAATATATTGCGTTTTTATTTTGTGAAGTGGATAAAAACTGGTCATGTTTAGGTATAGGGGTGAGTTATGGGCTCAAAGATATCTATGTAATAGTAAAATATATTTGCATAAAGATATTATAATTTTTATATAAAAATATATAATTTAAATATCATATAAGGGATTCGTATATATTTGATATCCTGTAACTGAAAAGTATACCAGAACCTTTGCATATGGCAAATAAATGGTAAATTTACAAATTGCAGTTTGTACATAATTATAAAGAAGATCTGCAAATGATGTGTAACACATTTACAAGCGATGAATAGTTTACACTTTAGAACACGGGATGCAGAAAGCGTTATAAATGACTTGTATACATATACAAATTATTTGTAACAGGTAAGAAAGGTCTATAAATGATATGTAACACATTTACAAGTGATGAATAGTTTACACTAAAATAGGGGATGCAAAAAGTGTTATAAATTACTTGTATACATATACAAATAATTTGTAACAGGTAAGAAAGGTCTACAAATGATAACACATTTACAAGTAATGAATTGTTTACACTTTAGAATAGGGGATGCAGAAAGCTTTGTAAATTATTTTTTCATGCATTTACACGTCATCTGTAACAGGTGTTGAACAATTTGTAGTGTGTACTGTGTGTGAGTGCTGATTGGTGAGGGTATAGACTGCTGTCTTCTCTAACACACATGGAGTCTTTAACTCTGTGCACCTGATGTGAGCTTCAGTGGAAGGTAAAACTGGTTCAGAGGTTGACTTTATCACTAGATCTCACACACTCGGAGTCGTGAACATGGATTGACAACAGACCCGGAAGAGGAGACAATGCTGAATAAAGTCGTAGTTTTTGTTATTTTTGGACCAAAATGTATTTTCAATGCTTCAAAAAATTCTAACTAACCCACTGATGTCACATGGACTACTTTGATGATGTTTTTATTACCTTTCTGGACATGGACAGTATACCGTACATACATTTTCAATGGAGGGACAGAAAACTCTCGGACTAAATCTAAAATATCTTAAACTGCGTTCCAAAGATGAATGGAGGTCTTACGGGTTTGGAACGACATGTGGGTGAGTCATTAATGACATATTTTTCATTTTTGGGTGAACTAACCCTTTAAGCGATCAGTTAATCCTTCTCTAAGAAATTACTCAATTTTTATTTATTATAATGAATAAGGTCTGTGACTTGACCATAACAACAAACACCATAATAAAGGATTCTGGCAGATTAAACCACAAAATTAACATTTCATCCAGACACCAGATGACAGCGCTGATCTCTGAGCCAGACAAATAATCAAAGTCTTCTAAAGCTGTGAACACACTTAACAGTTAGCTGAAACATTTAAAGGCTGAACTCAACACACATAAAGACTATTTCTAGATTCTAGTCTTTTACAGTCAGAGAGGAGCACATACCTAACAACTGAGTCCGTCCACTAACACACTTAACGACTGGTGAGTCACAATTGGATATTCTGCCACAATATACTTTTTAACAGGACTGCCTGTCACGGAATGAAGGAAGGATGCAGATGCAAGTTAAATCTCTTTAATAGAGCTTCACACCGAAGGTAGTCAGATTCAACATACACAAAGAACATATAACAGTCAGCAGGAGAGTGGTAACACAGGGACGTCGATGGGCGGTGAAGATCCGTGAAGAGTGATGACCGAAGAGCAGTGTCCGTGAAGTAATCCGTGCCTGAAGTCCAGAGAGTAATCCAACGAGAACACGAAAACCAGGAAGCAATGAATCAAAGTCCAGTCCAGGGAAACACACAACAAGCAACACAGGAAACAACACGCGGACACCGTACAACGATCTGACAAACAAGAGACGAAAGACAAGGCGTTATATAGGCAGATGGTAATTGCTCACAGCTGCCGCTGATCAACAATCAGCGGCGACGCTCACACAAAACAATCAGGTGACACACCCACACCATCACACAGACACCAGAATGAGACAGCGGATTCATGAACCGTGACAGTACCCCCTCTCCTAGGAACGCCTCACGGCGTTCCCAGAACTCCTTACCTGCCGATTGTAATCATCGATAAGGGAGTGATCCAGAATGTCTCTAGCAGGAACCCAACTTCTCTCCTCCGGACCGTAACCTTCCCAGTCCACCAAGTACTGGAATCCGCGTCCCTCCGCCTCGAGTCCAGAATGCGATTAACCGAATAGGTTGGTTCCCCGTCTACGAGCCGCGGCGGTGGGGGAACCGGAGTAGGCGGATTAAGATGCGAGTGAAAAACAGGCTTAATTTTGGAAACATGGAAGGCGGGATGAATCCTCCTGTACGCCGGAGGCAATTTGAGTCGGACTGCCACTGGGCTAATAATCTTAGTGACAGGAAACGGGCCAATGAATTTGGGAGCTAACTTATTGGCAACGGAACGGAGCGGAATGTTCTTGGTAGAAAGCCACACTTTTTGACCCACGACGTATACGGGAGGCTTTGACCGGTGGCGATCAGTCTTAGCCTTGGTGCGCGCCCTCACTTGCAACAGGGTCTCGCGGGCTCTGTTCCAAGTGCGGTGGCACCTCTGGACAAAGGCGTGAGCAGAGGGGACCGCGACTTCGGATTCCAGACTGGGAAACACAGGTGGCTGGTAACCTAAACTGCATTCGAACGGAGAGAGGCCCGTAGAAGACACTGGTAACGAATTGTGTGCGTACTCAATCATAGAGAGTTGTTGGCTCCAGGAGGAAGGATTCTTGGACGCCAAACATCGCAACATACGCTCTAAATCTTGGCTCTCTCGGTCTGTCCATTGGTCTGGGGATGGAACCCAGAGGAAAGACTAGCCGTCGCGCCCAGCAGTCTACAAAACTCCTGCCAAAATTTGGACACAAACTGGGGACCCCTGTCGGACACCACATCTACCGGGAGGCCATGTAACCGAAAGATGTGGTCTACGACAGTAACCGCTGTCTCCTTGGCAGAGGGCAATTTGGTCAAGGGAATGAAATGAGTCGCCTTCGAGAACCGGTCCACTACGGTCAAAACGACTGTGTACCCCTGGGAGGGTGGGAGGGCGGTGACAAAATCTAGAGCGATGTGGGACCAGGGTCTCAAAGGGACAGACAGCGGTTGGAGTAACCCATCTGAGGGCGGTTGGACGTCTTACCAGTGGCACAAACCGAGCAAGCCAAAACAAAACTGCGGATGTCCCGAGCCATAGCAGGCCACCAGAATCGTTGCTTAACCAAAAATCTGGTTCGATTAACCCCTGGATGACAAGCCACGTTGGAACAATGCCCCCACTTGATGACGCAGGACCTTAACTCCTCCGGCACAAACAAACGGTTCGGTGGGCACCGGGCGGAGGCATTACCCCTTCTAAGGCCGCCAGGACCTTCGATTCGACCTCCCATGTAAGAGTGGAGACTACTAATGTCTCAGGAAGAATACACTCGGGAGTAGACGGGCGCTCGGATGGATCAAAAATACGAGATAAAGAATCGGGCTTGA